>SSNR01000252.1:36145-73047 GCA_006937965.1 Callopanchax toddi | reverse complement strand
GATTTTATTGGTCATTTTACTATTCATATAAGTTCTCGTTATTTTATATGCTACGCATTTTAATCCTCCAGTGATTCCTCTGTGGAGCCCTCTGCCTTGGGACCGGTGGTCGGCGGTGGCGGCTCGGGCGCTCCCCGGTAGGGCCCGGGCAGTGGCGGGGGTTGCCACCCTCCATCCCCAGGTGCCCTTGGTTGGTGTGTGGCTGCTGACCTGGTTCTACAGCTGATGAGGCAGAGGGCCCACTAGATGCGTGTTTCTCATTACTGGAGCCATCTGAGCTCAACATAGTGTTTACTGTGGTTTTTATGTGTATGCCTGGAATGGGTTGTGGACTGGGAGGGGAGAGTGTCATAATTGTTCTATGTGTGGGAAAGGGAGGGAATGTGGGTTGTATGGGTCATTTTAATCTGTCAAGCACTTTGTGTTGCTCGCTGGGGCATGAAAGGTGCTATATAAATAAAGTTTGATTTGATTTGATTTGGTTTGTGACAATCAACCTCTTAGATGTTATTTACACATAGCGATCTACCCCACACACAGGAAGTTCCTCTGGTTTTCGTACCGAGGCAAATCCTACGAGTATCAAACTGTTCCGTTCGGGCTGTCATTGGCACCGAGGGTTTTCAGCAAATGTGTGGAGGCAGTGCTGTCTCCTCTGAGAGTGCGCGGCATCAGAATTTTCTCATTCATCGACGATTATCTGATATGCTTCTGCTCGCAGGCACAAGTGATCAACGATTGTCAAACGGTGTTAAACCCGCTCCCTGCAGCTGCACAGGCTAGCCAGGGAGATTATTCTGTGGAGCGACGCCCGACTGCTGTCACTCCGGGCGACCCACATTCCAGGTGTTCTGAACAGGGGAGCGGATCTCCTGTCCAGGGGGAACTCGCTCTATGGAGAGTGGAGGCTCCACCCTCAGGTGGTGGAGCAGATCTGGCAGAGGTACGGCCGAGCTGCCGCAGATCTCTTCGCCTCATGGGAAAACGTTCAGTGCCCACTGTTTTACTCCCTGTCAGAAGCAGACGCCCCCCTGGGCGTAGATGCCCTGGCGCGTCAATGGACGAACGTACTGCTGTACACGTTTCCTCCACTCAGTCTGATATCCCCCACTTCATCCAGAGTGAGGGATCAGGGACTTTCCCTAATTCTAGTGTCCCCCTGGTGGCCATCCAAGCCCTGGGTGGCAGAAATAGTGGAGATTTTGGCGGCAGAGCCCTGGCCTCTTCCGGTTAGACGGGACCTTCTGTCCCAGGTGCGGGGGGAAATTTATCATCCCCACCCCGACCACATGTCTCTCTGGGCCTGGCCCGTGAGAGGTGGAATTTAAATGTGGCTGGTTTCCCCCCAGAGGTCATCAACACCATTCAGAATGCTAGAGCTTCTTCAACTCGCTCTCTTTACAGTGGTAAATGGTTTGTATTTGAGGAATGGTGTGAGGAAAGGCAGACTGTTCCTTTCCAGTGTTCGGTGACGGAGGTGCTCTGTTTTTTGCAGAGTTTGTTAGAAAAGGGTAAGGCCTTCTCAACCATTAAGGTCTATTTGGCTGCTATCTCAGCTTGTCATGTGGGCTTTGGTGACAAACCTGTGGGGCAGCACCCCTTGGTGTGTCGTTTCATGAAAGGGGCACGGCGCAAGCTGCCAGTGGCTAGACCCCTAGCACCTTTATGGGACCTCACCTTAGTGCTGGAGGCCTTTTGCCATCATCCCTTTGAACCTATTGAGGGGATTGGGATGAAGTTTCTGTCTCTAAAGACCGCTCTACTCCTTTGACCACAGCTAAGAGAGTGAGTGAGTTGCATGCTCTGTCTGTTAGTCCTACCTGTCTGCAGTGGGCGCCTGGGCTCTCTAAGGTGTACCTGACACCCAATCCTGCTTTTGTGCCCAAGGTGATGGAGTCATCCTACAGGTGTTCTATGATAGAACTCCTGGCATTCCATCCACCTCCGTTCTCTTCTCCTGAAGAGCAGAGGCTTCATTGTCTATGTCCTGTGAGAACTTTGAGGTTTTATGTGGATAGAACAGCTGGTTTCAGAAGAGCTGAACATCTGTTTGTGTTTTGGGCCGTTACTCATAAGGGCTTACCTGTCTCCCGTCACAGGTTAGCACACTGGATTGTGGAGGCTATAACTCTGGTATATATTTGGCATACCCCCTCACGGTGTGAGGGCTCATTCCACCAGGAGTGTGGTCACTTTGTGGGCCTTGTTCCAGGGGGTCTCGGTTCAGGACATCTGCGCCGCAGCCAGCTGGGCGACCCCACACACGTTTGGGAGATTTTACCAGCTGGAAGTGGCACAACCTTCTCTAGCACACTCAGTGCTAGGGATAGGAACATCTGGGTCTACCTGAGGTCAGGATAGGTTTCTGGCTGCCTGGTTGGACTTCAGGGTCTCCATGCCATACGGGAGTGGTCTATATCTCCTATAGTGAAACACCGAACGAAGTTAGAAAAAGAATGTTGGGTTACTTAACGTAATCCCTGGTTCTTTGATAACAGAGTGAGGTGTTTCACCAACACATCCCTCCTTGCATTGACACGGAAAGAAAGCTGCCCAGAATGAGTTGGGAGGGGTATGTTGGCCGTGAGATAGGATGGTGGGCGGAGCCACAGACACGGCTCAACCTGTCTGTCTCTGACAGACGTGATGTCATTGGAACTTCCATAGTGGGTCACGCCGAGGCGATTCCCATAGTGAAACACTTCACTCTGTTATCAAAGAACCAGGGATTACGTTAAGTAATCCAACGATTTTAAACAGGTAAAGTAGCACAGATCCCACAGGGTTCAGTCTGGGTAAATATACTGAATCAGGTTTGAACCAATCAGATAGATTTTATAGGTGATTTAAATTATATCTGTTCATCACAAGCAACACAAGTGATCTGAAAAGCAACAAACTAACGCAAATAATATAAAGATGAGACTGACTGGCCACTCTACCAACTGAGCTACGCGAGATATTGTTCCTGTGTTTTAGGTGTTGAAGTGAGCTCTGGGCTGATTTGATTAGAGAGATAAAAAGATTGGATCCAAGTACAGAGCACTGAGGTACACCACGGGAAAATACTGAATACATTGAGTGAGCTTATGAGCTGGGTGGTTGAAGATAATGAGACGTATTCAAACAGAAGACTTCCAGAAACAGAATAAACTGATAGAGAAGAAACATCTCTTTCCTTTAGCCTTCATGATTCTAGTAGGGCCTCCCTGGTTTTCAGACCTACCTAATCCCATCCAGCTGGCATTTCTCCACAGATGACTGGTCTTCACATCAGCTGCTCCATCTGGCCTAAGTTAGCAGTTACTCAACACTTCGTGCACAGCTGAAGTAACTCCCCAGTCTACACTTTGACAGGTTGATATGTGGGTGCATGAGGCTAAATGTTCTCACTTCTGCAGCAACTTCCAGTGATGGTTCTAGTTAATCAAACAAATGTGAAACAATCTAATAGTCAGCTAGAAGTCAGCTTCTGTAAGTCAGAATGGCCTGAAATATGAAAATAAAGCTTAGTGGAAGATACCGTAAATACCGTTTTTTAAGAAACACCAAATTATATCAGTTGCAATAAACCTTTTTTTTCTCACTCCACTCTTCTTGTTTCATCAAAACACACACACACACACGCACGCACACACACACACACAATTGCGCGCATTTCTCTCCGCTTTAGCATCTCTGCTAAACAAACCAAACAAACATCTGATGCGTTTGCTACTTGTGTACAGTAAGCCCATGTAAAAATAAGGTATAAAAATATACAAATACTATAAGTGCATTACTCAGACACAGCATCATGTCTCCGTACTGGGTCAGGACGTCGTCCACATCACAGGACACATGTTGTCTGGTCAGGCAACGGGAAAAAACCTCATCAGTAGTGAATGTGAAAAAATTATTCTCTCTCATTCACTAGCATTGACGGTTTTTCAATCTAGAGGTCCAGTGGGGTTTTACAGCTGGGCGGGACTTACCAGCTCTACAGTATGATGTCATACAGTAATTGCTGTCAACATTTACATTCTGTACTATAAAGTCAAAAGAAGGTCATTAGTTGTTCTCTGCTCTAAATCCTCAGACTGGTGGACACAGTGAATCTACTGATGTTCAGCTGTAGCCTTTGTCCAGCCTCCCTCATGCTCACACCATGGACAAGAACATGGCCAATCACAGCAGCTCTGATGTCATCAGATATTACTGTTCTTTGTCTTCCTGACCACCTCAACCTCCTCTGACACGAACTCTTCCTCAGAGTTCTGTCCATTGTAGAGCCATGGCTCTCTGAACTGGTTACTGTGGATGTTCCCTTACATCATCAGACACAAGTGGGATCAGTTTTTACTTGTAGTGTTCAAGTGGTGACACCAGTGCTTTAATTGTGTTTGACTTTTGTCACCTGTGCTCACTATTATGCAGCACACGTGCATCACAATGAAAATATGTTGAGAAGTTGTGTCTAAACAGCTGACAAGAGCTTATGGTTTTGTCAAAATAGTGATGGTTTCAATCAGTGGGTTCAGACAACAGGGTTTAGTGTTTTAGTAATAGAGAAAACCTGTAAGAGTCAGACTGGAAGAGATCCCAGCTAACAGAACAACGTTTGTGCTGTGGTTTACTGATCTGCACACGAGCCAACTATCAATAACCTTAATCAATAACTCTGATGAGCACAAAGCATGATGGTACAGCCAGCATACAGCCAGGACACAGAGACGATACATTAGGACGTTTAACCAGAAAGCTATACTTTTTCAATTACTTTATTATTATTGATTCGTTTTTATGATAGCTAATAATACACAAAAGTTAATTTTGTCTGTTTAACACTGGAATGTGTGACCAGTGTACAAAACCTTCAATGAAGGTGATTTGTTGCTTCTGTGAAATAATGTAATGTTTTACGGTGTTACTACTGTCAAACAGCACTTATTAAATGAAGAGAACAAACTATTTAAAGGGACCTGGGTCGTGATCCAGGTTGCTCATTTTCCTTTTTATCTTTCACCGAAGATTGTGGTGAAACCGAGGTGGATTGTATTCAAGCAACATGTGTAGGTGTAAACCTGATTAAAGATGGCCACCACAGCTAATCCACACTGGCAAACACGAAACTGGCTACAAGTCAGTCATATTCGCTGGTATTGAACAAAAGACCAGTGTATAACTTTACTTTCAAGGTTTGACCAAAACGTTCTCCCCACATGATGATCTTAGTTTATAACTCGGTCATAAAAGGTGATGAATGTCAGGACTTTAATTAATCAAACGTGTTCTTAATTCTTAAATAAGACTGGGTGTCCATCTAACACCTAAACTTTCTCTAGCAGAAATCATCTTACACTCAGTTTAAAGATGGAGGAAACTTCAGCACAGCAGGTAAATGACAGGCTATGAAAACATGTTGCTAGTGATGTGTAGGAAACATTTATGCAAAGGAGTATGTGTCATCAGGAGTGAGTCAGCAGAAGGACAGCTGCATGCAGCCGTCACTTAAAAACATCCACTCTCATGGTGGACCACTGCTGACGTCTCGTCTGCAGAAAGGAGTCATAGCGACCTAAAAGAGGTCGTAGTTTATGAACAAAATCATTCAAAGTTAGATTTAATGACACTTAACAAAACACAATCCTTGACTGTTATTGTTTGAACAGCTGAGTGGCGTCTAATTGCTTTTTTCTTTGCAAAGAAGATTTTCCCCCAATAAACACAAATTCATGAACTTTTTAAACCAATATGAGGCTTCTTCTAAGATTTCCAGCTTCTTCTTGTAATGTTTTGTGATTTAAAAAAATACTTAGAAATAATTTGTGTTGGAGCTCAAACACAACATCTAAACATCTTATCCAGAAGCTTCTGCTCCATGTGCCACACCTATGATGTCATCTTTCACAGCAGGCTACTGGAAAACCTGGTTCAGCTCAAGCTACTGGATAAACAGTCCGCCTTAAGGTAAACTTCACTGCACGAAGTGTCCATTAACAGGATCAGTTACTGGAAAGCAGCTGGAATGAAATCAGCAAACAGCTTAGAACTGGTGCTGCTGTTTAGTGGAAACAGAGAGAAGAAGATTGAAAGCTGTGCCATAACAGTTTGTTGTTTGGGTTGGGAGGGCTTTTCTTTTAGGGGGGTGACTGAACATCTCTTCAGCTGTGTCCTGTGACCTCCTGATCAAAAGAAAATGTAGCTTTTAGTGAGTAAAATATGAGATCTTTAAAATTCTCACTGAAGTCCAAATTTTTAGACACATTTCTGACATTTCTACTGTTACTTTGTGGAGTTGCTCTTACTGATTTCTCTATCCTGGTCCTGTTCTCACTGAACCTTGACTTATTCCTAATATAACAATAGTCAGGAAACTGTCAACAATATCTAAGGAAAATACTCATTTGAGACTTTTTAATCAAGCTATGTTCTTTGTATTTTGATGTGTTTAATGTGGATGCCCTCACCATCCTACACTCTAAAAAGTAAAACCATCATTTACTTAAATTTTTTGGTGTAACATTTTTACACTCAAGAATTTTGAGTAGATTGGAGACAATTATATTGATAAAGTTGGCTTTTATTTAATATAATTGTCTCCAATCTACTCAAAATTCTTGAGTGTAAAAATGTTACACCAAAAAATTTAAATAAATGATGGTTTTACTTTTTAGAGTGTAGGGATATGGTGCTGATATTTTAGCATTTTGGTTAAATAATGTAAATAATTCAAGATGTTTCATTAACAAAAACAACAACAATAAAAGCTATGAGTAGAAGGGACCTAAAACCATTATTATTACAAAGCAGAACTGAAATAACTGATGCATAAACACCACAAATTAAACAGTAATGCTAAATTGTAGGGGTTTAAAAATATAGCATTTTCATGACTTTTTGGACCAAGAGTTGTTTTAAATAGAAGATTTGTTGCTAATGTATCACCAATCTGCAGCGTCTCTCCTAATCTGACTAGCCATGATTATTTCTCCGACCAGAGACATTTTTCTTGTTTTGAGAGACTCCTGTTGTTTTGAATGATGTCCTTATAATGAATGCTTTAATGCTAAATCTGCCCCTAACATAAAAATAATATCACCCTCTGACAACCTTTATGGAACATATTTACTGTTCACCGAAAACTGATGTCCATTTGCAGCCAAGGGACAACTAATCCCAAACCATGGTGAGGAAAACACCTCAAACAGACGGAGCCGTCGACGGAAAGTTCAGTGATGTGGGAAGCCTCAACGCATGGCTCTAAACCAGATGTGCAGACAAATGAGCCAACAGCCATTTTCAGCTTCTCTACCTGTTCTCATTATGACTGCATTATAAAAGGACAAAAAGCGTTTAGTCAAGTGCTCATACTATAGGTACACCTGTTTAACTGTTTGTTAACACAAATATCTAATCAGCCAATCACATGACAGATTTTTACCCACAATTATCTCTAGGTTTTTACAGAGAAAAAAAGAGAACATATCCTGCAGAACATCCTCTCTGAACCACAACATGCTGAAGCAGCTAACTACAGCAGCAGAAGACCACACCAGGTGTCTCCTGTCAGCTAGGAACAGGAAGCCGAGCCACAATTTACACAGGCTCACCAGAACTGGACCAGAAGAGACTGAGAAGCATTTTCTGGTGTGATGAGTCTCAACTTCAGCTGCAACATTCAGAAGGTTGGATCAGATTTGGCGTCATCATGATGAAAACATGGATCTATCCTGACTTGTACCAGTGGTCCAGACTGCTGGTGGTGTTACCATGTAGGGGAGACTTTCTTGTCCCATGGTTTAAACTCCACAGCCCACCTTCCAGCAGGATAGTGCTCTCAAAGCTCAGATCACTTCTAACTGGTTTCTAGAATATGATGATGATGAATTCACTGGACTCCAGTGACCTCCACAGTCACCAGATCTCAGAACCTTTGGGATGTGGTGGAACGGGATAGTCACATCATGGACGTAAGTCTGTGATGCTGTCATGGCAACATGAACCAGAACCTCTAAGGGATGTTTCCAGTACCTTGTTGAATCCATGACATGAAAAATTAAAACAGCTCTGAAGGCAAAAGGGGCTCCAACCTGATACATCAAGGTGTACCTAATAAATTGGCTGAGTGTACATGTCTTGTAATCTGGTCAAATAAAACACGCAATATTTGCATGATTTAATCAATGCTGCAACTTCAAAAACTGATTATACATTCAGACTTCTCTAGATAGACCACATCACCAATGTTTCAAACTGCAGTAATGAGATTTAAAAACTGTGACAACAGTTTGAAAAACATCATTTAAAAGTTTAGATTAGCACTTACAAGATTTTGAATCCACACAAGCTACAATCCAAGCGCCACAGATCAAATTAAGTCCTGTGAGATGAATCCGACGACCACAAAAAGCCGGTCCGTGAACATCACACGCAACCTCTAATCACAAGAGACATCGAATCCAGCTCGGTCTTCAAAAGGCTGCTTTAGAGAAAAAAGTCTGCTAGTTAACAGATCATTCTTCTCTAAATTAAGGGTGTTCTCGGTGTATTCGGTGGCTCACAGTAGATGATATGTGCACGGGTCATCTGCCTCCCTGCAGGAAGTAACATGAAGAAGCCAAAATCAATACTGGTAATAAGCCATCAACAGAACAAAGGGGTCAGTGCCTCCAGACAGCAGGAGATTAGAGCTGGCATTCTTATAAGTACTGGGATCTGGACTTCGCTGACTAGACGTACATGGTAGTTTTAATACGAAGCAAAATATTGATCCCAAAAATCACAATTAGGTCAGTTTGAATGTAAGATTGTTTTGCTTTTTTAATCATCAAAACAATGTAGTAAATTTGCACTTTCAGGATGTAATTGCACAAATTAAACGTTTTTATTTTTAATTTTAAAAAGTTAATGCTATAAAAATGTTGCTACAATAAAGAACATTTTTAAAAATCACACAAAATGAACACAAATCTGTTTTAAAACAATCTGATAAATGTTGTTTATGTTCTTTTTAAAGATTACTATTGTCAGATATTATAAAGTCATTGACATAGTGGTTGATTTGTGAAATAGCAGCAGCAGTCACTGCACCACTGCTGCAGCCTGGGACACCTTCAGCAGGGTGATCAGAATATTTCAGACAAAATAACAGCATGATGTCAAATGTATGGTGATGTGAAGGTTCTATAATCAGGGCATAATAACTGGTCCACCAGTACGCAAGCGCACCAGATATCGTGTGTGTGTGTACCGGACTCCTCCACCCAAACTCTGTGGACCAGTGCCCTCGCGGCACCGACTGCACATCCAGTGAGCTGATAAGCTTCACACCTACTGTGGGGAGTGGAGAAGGAACGCTCACACTGGGGAAGCTGCTGACTGGACACAGAACTGTCAAAGGCCCTCAAACGACGGCAACAAGCAGCTCTGCAGTCCAGAAGCCCTGAACCTCCGTCCAGGAGGAGGGGGTGAGTCAGCACCCCCCAACCCCCTTCCCCCGCTTATGGCGAGGGTCTGAGCACCGAGCATCACTGCCAAGTTCTCCCTTGAGAGCCTCGATGAAAATCTTATGTGCACCCCTGTCTATAATAATGCTAGAAATGCTGCTAAATTTAGGGGACTGGACTTGAGACGGGGTTTAGTCCCTGAGAATAAATGTTTATGCAACAGCTGACCTGGCATGTTTGATGGAAGTCTTAGACATGAAAAATAATCAAAGTAAAAAACAAAATCCTGCAACACTAATCAATAATGTTCCTATTGGGCAGGACAAACTGGAAGCATGCAGATGTCAGAGGCTACATCTTAAGCTTCATGTTGCCGATGCATTAATGGTTGTAGTTTTTACTCCAGGCTCTGTAAACGTTTTAGTCATTAAAACATCACCTCATCAGATAGTGTTAGAACTCAAAAACTGTTTTCTGTAAACTTGTGACGTTCAGTTCAGTAAAAGCGATGGTGGTTGATGTGATCCAGTAGTGACTGTTTATAACTACCAGTGTGTTTGTTATGATCTGCTCTGTCTGGAATGTTTAACATCTCACACACTAAGAGTGCTTATAATAAATTAATGAAACATTAAATCTTGTGATTGTATACAAAAAGTCTTGGTAAGAAGGCCAGCATTAATCAGATGACTAAATCGTTTATGTTTGGACGTTAGTAGCAACCTTAAAGTGTAATAAATAAAATATCTGCCTTGTTTCTCCACAAGTCTGTTCAAAAACAAACAACAATCTGCAGGATGCCTTCAGGGACCTTATGGATTATCCTTCAACCAGGTTACTTCATCAGGAGTGACAGTCTGTAGGGGTTTTTTGTGTTTAGCAGCATCTCTGATTAATACATTTTAAATTAAATTAGGCTTTAAACCTTTTAGAAAATGCTCTAAAATAAAACATTTGAATTTCCCCTAAGAGTATGTTATTTTGAGTAAAATAAGTTGACAGGAACAAGCTATCTGGATCATTACATTCAAGAGGAAGGAAAACCATTAGTGAATGATTCAGAAATGTTAAATGTCCCTTAATTAAAGTCAATGTGGTTAGATTAGATAATAAAACATACCTTTCACAGCTAGTGAGAAAAAAGAAATACCTAAAACTCAGTTTTATTCCAGATTTGTGTAAAAGGCAATTTGTGTCACACAAGTAGTTCATTGTGCAGGAAGTGTCAGGTAGTGAGTGTGTATTCTGTTTTAATTATATATTGATGAGACCCTGAGGTCTGACCTGATTTTATTTCTAACGGGCCGATGTGGGACATGAAATAAAAAAACCAAAGGAACTCTTAATTTTCTCTCACAGCAAAGAGATTGATCCTAAATCAGATGATCCTGTTCTCTGTGATTTATTAGTTAAAGAGCAGCATCATTTGGTTTGATGACCTTTAGAGTGGTGTGAACATCACCGTCTGGTTTCTGTTATCTTTACAGACGATTCAGACAAGAAACCATTTGAATTTCTAGATCAAGTCTTTCACATTTCCCCACAGACAGCTGTCCCTCTGCCTTTCCATCAGTGCCGGTTGGTGAAAGTCACATTTACTGTATTTTCCTCATTATTTGGTAACTTAATCCACGTGCATTTTATCATAATTACGGTAAGCAACTAACGTTAAACTTAGTGTTGAGCTGAAGGAAGGAATGTTGCCTGAACAGCCCCTGAAATACAAAAACTATACCTTTTAATTCCTGATTTTCTATCAGAGCAGCTGCATGACATGAAATCACATTGAAGTTATTTTAAATGCAGCTTTAGCTGAACTTAACCTTATTGGCCTTACAATGTAGAACGTGATACATCTATAGTACTATATTAAAATGTATTTGTGAATATCCTTATGAGATCATTAAGTGCATTGTTATTTTATTTAAAAATACAAATATGTACATTTCGGGCCATATCTATGACCCAGCATTGGTGATGCGTTCTCACAGAACGATCTACTAAATGGAATTGGTCGACCTAATTTCACAAGAAGGAAGTATCGAGCAAAGGAAGCTACAGAGTGTGAAACCTCCCCACCCCCATCGTGGTGAACATAATCTTTCAGACTGATGCTTTTTCATGGTTCTAATCACTCTGCTTTAAGATGAGCTGCTGCTCAACTGGTTGACTCTCAGGCTGAAAAACAGCACAGTTAAAATGGTTGATCTGATTAAATCCACCTAAAACCTGTTTATACTTGAACACCAAGCTGAGACACAGAATTACTTGACCCGGTTATGCTCACTTTACTTGACTCCACAGCTTTGATGGCTGGATTTCTTCAAATACGTCGATGTCCACGGGGCTTTCTTTGACTGCAAGCCATATTCCAGCTGACTTTCCTTTTCTGCTATGTTGTTAATTCGATGTTTTGGAATAGTACTTATAAATACTAAAACAGAGGAACTGCAGGTGCCTCTTCTCATCTCTTTTAAGTAAACGCCAACAAAAAGACCAGACAATAGCAATTATCAGATTATGGCTTCAGCTCAGTGAGACTGGGGCACCATGCATCAAACTGTGACAGGTCAAGTAAATGTTTAGATTACGAAGAAGACATGACATCATCAGAAATATTTCCTGATCCTTTTAAAATTCATCACAAGAATTAAAGGAGCTCTGCAATTGTGCAAGCAGCTAATAGAGTTTTAATCTGCATGATTAAGGTGAAAATCTTTAGTTATGCCCAGAATGTTCATAGTTCTTTTTCTAACTTCGCTCGGTGTTTCACTTTGGGAATCGCCTCGGTGTGACCCACTGCAGAAGCTCCAGTGACATCACGTCTGTCAGAGACAGACAGCTTGAGCCGTGTCTGTGGCTCCGCCCACCATACCATCTCACGGCCAACCTACCCCTCCCAACTCATTCTCACTTTCTTCCCGTGAAGAGCTACAAGCTCCCTCAGTGCATCCAGGCTAGCTTGGCTATCTGCTCAACAGTTCCCAGGCGTCCCGCCAAGGTGCACGTCGTCGATACCGCAGGTACCAGTGCTCTGTTCTGGATTGTGCTAGGCTATATGCTAGAAGTGCTTTTCCCAATACTAGATAGTGCCCGCGAACTGTCTGTAGCTCTCAGTGGTTACGAGTTGGGAAACCGAGCTAACGCATCAAGGCGAGCCCGGGCATTTTCAAGGCATTAATTTGCTAGTTGTCATTCTGCTAACGTGTCGTGGCGAGCTGAACCTCAAAGGACGCTGAACTGCGGATTTAACCCCGTTTTCAACGTCATGTTGACTACTGCTACTCCCGTTAGCGGAGTGAAAGCTAAAGAGGCTGCATCCCGCCCATGCCCCGTGTCATGTGGGGCTTCTATCTCGGGCAGGGACCCTCACCCCTTGTGTATTACTTGCATGGCACTAAACACGCCCAGGCCTCGCTGGCTAACCCGCAAGGGTGCCAGCACTGTTCATCGATGCCCGAAAAAGTTTTAGAGAGACGACTCCGGGTAGCGGTGGCTAACAGCCAGGACCCGTGTCTCTCCACCGGGACAGCTATGGCTGCAGAGGGTACCTGTCAGCCGCGAGCTAACACTAGCTGGGCGGATATGATGGAAGAAGCGTTCCTGTCTGTGCGCTCTTTGAAGGGCTAACGGACAGCGGGGAGCTAACAGGTTTCGATGAGGTGGAGGACGACGCCAACTCCGACCTCCTTGACATGGAGGAGGAGGACGACGACTCCGCTTTCCCAGCACCCATCTCTAGGCCTCCTAGTGGAGCCAGAGCGGCCTCTCTAGCGGATAGCGACCTGTACAAGGTATGCAGGCGAGCTCTACAAAGCTGGGCGTCCCCTGGCCTGTGACGCAGGACGTGGTGGGGACGGAATGGGATCTCTATGATGGTAAGAGGCTTCCACCGGCCCTACCACCAGCCAAACAGCGGTTGCCAGCAGTTCTGGCATGCATGAAGGAAGCTAGCCGCTCCTGGCCCAGCCCGTTTAAGGATAAAGTCCCCAAAACGGGCTGCTCTAAATGAGAGATCCACGGCATGGGTGAGCTGGGGTTGGATGGACCCCCAGCGGTGGAGCCTTTGGTTGTCTACCACCTCCACCCTAACCGCAGAGCTGTTTCAGCCTCGTCCTCCATCTCTCTCCCATCTAAGATGGGTCGCGTTACTGCATCCATTTACCAGCGTATGTACAAATACGCTGGACAGTCAGTGTGCTCCTTCAACACAGTCACACTGCTGGCAGCCTACCAGGCTGAGATCTTGGAGGAGATGGGGGGCAGCTGGACTCTGGGTCACCTAACCCTGCCCTATGGGACGAGATCTGCGTGGTGACCCACCTCATCCTTCGTTCCTCCAGGGGAGCGGTGCAAGGATGCGGCTGGGTGATGGGTTTAGCGGTTTCAGGTGAGAGAACCCAGTGGCTGAACCTATCAGGTCTGGGGGACTCACAGAAAGCCGACATCATGGATGCGCCCTATGACCCCACCAAAGGCCTCTTTGGCCCTGCACTGGAGAAGATGAGGGAGACCAGCACCCTCAGAAAACAGGAGGGAGAGGTGTTTAACCTCTGCCTGCCGCGTAAGCCTAACCCCCTCCCCTCTCAGGTGCCTAGAACAAGCTTTGCAGCCGCCGCTGCAGCCGTCAGAGTGGGGCTAAAGCCTGATTTATACTTCTCCGTCTGCGTCGTTACGGAGACACGCAACGCCATTATGCGTCGACGCAAGCTCTCTACAACATGCTTGCAGAGGTTGACGGAGACATGCCCAAAATTCTAACTATGCGTCGAAAGCGACGGACAACGCATGCCTGTGATTGGTCGGCTCAACACCCCGTGATCATTTCCGGCATGATGCCGCTATCAACAGAGTAGTAATAGTAGAATCTCAGGGAAGCAGATATGGATCAGCTCTAGAATCGTCTGGCAGAAGAAGTACAACATTTATATCATCCATCAGTGTCCCTAAAGGGTTAAACAAGAGCTACATATTCACTCGTCGTCTGCCTCGTCCTCACTGAACGGACGGACATTCAACAGACTCCTGTTGTAGTCTCTTCACTCCTGTTTCATTCTTTTTAACAACATTGTTTGTTCCTCGAGATCAATCTGTTCAAACTCAATCAGAATTTGCTCTCTGTCGGCCATTACTGAGCTGAAATAAACAAACGTTGGTTGACCGAGGCATTACTGCAGAAAAGTTATGCGCCCTCTGCTGTCCTGGTGGAAAACTGCTTCACAACACTGACGGAGAAGTAAAAATCAAAAACGTCTCCGTCAATACGTCTGCGTGTGAGCGCAAACGTGCTGTCGGAGAAGTATAAATCAGGCTTAACGGTCAGAGGCAGTCCTCCAGCCATTCGGGTCAGCAGAAACCAGAGAACCAGAGACAGTGGGGTAAACACTCCTACGTAGCAGCAGCGGCAGCCAAAGGCCGCCCCTCCCACCCTGGAGAGCAGAAGAAGCGAGCCACTGAACCCCCTCCTCCTCTCTGCTCCCTCCGGTGCCAACGAGGTTTCAGCTGCAGGGGAGAGGGACTCTCCTCGGGGCGGGAGGTTCAGCATCTCTGCTGGTTCAAAGTTCCACAGAGATTTGTTCATGTTCTCCCTCTCAGGTTTGGAGAGGGGCGCATACGGGGTGAGACGCAGGTCGTCTCATTGCTACATGCCCTCAAGCACAGGGCAGCACTTTGGTGCCACCAAGCACTCAAAGGCTTATGGAAATCGCTTTGTGGTTCTTCTTCTCCACGTTTCTGTGTGTTGCTGGCTTTAAATCCTAATTTTGTTCATTTAAAGAAGACAACACAAATCAGTTTCATTTTGTCAGAGAGGCAAACTGCACAAACTAATATTTTATTTTAGTTGATTTAAATACATTTTACTTCTAAAGAAATGGGTATAGTGCATGAGAATGGGGTCAAAGTTGTCTAAATAAAACAGCTCATTTTAAAACTTGTTCAACCACTTCCTGAGGAGAAACCAGTGTTTCATCACTTCATTTCCTAGAACGCTGACCCACAAGCATGACATTTGTATGTTTCAGCTTCTTACTGTGGAGAAATGGTTTATTTACATCCATCAACTCCAATTGTGTTCTTTTTTTTTTGTGAATTGCTGGAAAAATGTACTTTCTGCACAAAAGAATTATAGCATTTCATGACTGATCCATTACACAGCCTGTTCTATGTGTATGATCTGATGAAAAGGGATATAATATCTGCTTTTGATAATTTAAGGGTTTATGTTTAAGGTTTAAAATACAAATGCAGTTACTTTTTAAACAAGTAGCGCCCTCTGCTGATCAGTAAAGTGTATCTCATGCTTTGAATGTGATCAAAAACAATTCACATTGTCATGCTTTTTTAAACTGCCATTGCTCATTTGATAACTTCTGAGATATATGTTATAAAGAGTGAAAATATTAAATAAAATGTAACTCAAAGTAGACCCAACATGGTAAAAACATTCCCCTGTGCTCTCAATACAAGTAGAGAAACAGGTCTTTTGACCATTTGTTTAAGTTTGGAGGTAGATTACTATTATATAATATTTTTTTATAATATATATAATAATCAATTAATATATAAATATATAAAATAGAATGTGATTGCTGTTTTCTTTTAAATTTTTTCTCTGTGATTGATTTTAACTGTCAGAATGATGTCATTGTTTTATTAAATTAAATTTGTTAAATTTTTCGTTAAATTAGCCACTTTATAACAGCAAGTTCTGAGTTTAACATTTTGAAATGACCACATTTGAGTTTTGAATTTGACATGGTGTTTTTAGTCATTATCAGTCAGGCAGAAATACTCCAGAACACATGCAGTTGGTAAAATGCTGGTGAAGGTTCTCGGTCATTCAGGTCATGATAATCCAAAAAAGGGTTTTAAATAAAGGCAGCTGGACTTATTTTGGTTCTTTGAAGACGTTTCGCTGCTCATCGAGTAGCTTTGTCAATCCTGTCTGAAGTAAAGGAGAGAGAGTCTTATAAACTGTGCTTATCTTCCTCTGTCTGTGGCACACCTCCTTCTACCCCCTTTGAGGAGGTGTTTGCTCCACTGTATTCAACTGGAGTCCTGGTGAGGTGTTTTGATTAGAGGCGTGAATTGTCTGGGAGTTGAGTTCAAAGCAGACTGGTAGGTGCTGGAAAGATGAAATCTGAGTCCTCCTCCTCTGTTTAAAGTTGGTTTTTCACGTTTGACATAGACGGCTTCTTTAACTCCTCTCTCAAACCATCGGTCTTCTCTGTCCAAAATGTGGACGTTGTCGTTTTCAAAGGTGTGTCCCTTGTCCTTGAGGTGGACTGCTGAGTCCTGGCCTGATGATGTGGCTCTCCTGTGTTGAGACGTGCGTTTGTGTAGTTGTTGTTTTGTTTCTCCAGTGTAAAGGTCTGAACAGTCCTCACTGCACTGGACTGCATAAACAACACCACTGATCTTCTGTTTGGGAGTCTTGTCCTTAGGATGAACCAGTTTCTGTCTGAGGGTGTTGTTGGGTTTGAACTTTACTGGGATGCTGTGTTTGGAGAAAATTCTTCTCAGTTTCTCTGAGACTCCTGCTACGTATGGGATGACAGTGCTATTGCGTTTCTTGTCCTTGTCTTTTTTATTAGCTGCTGTGGAGTTTTTTAAAGATTTTTTTCTTGATTTAGCGAAGGCCCAGTTTGGGTAACTGCAGGTCTGGACTCTGGAGAGCTTCTTTGACGTGTTTCTGTTCCTTTTGTTTCTCTTCAGTTCTGGTGGGAATGTTCTCAGCTCGGTGGTGTAAAGTCCTGATAACTGATAGCTTGTGCTCCAGTGGGTGATGTGAGTCAAAATGCAGGTACTGGTCTGTGTGAGGAGGTTTCCTGTAAACCTCAGTGCTGAGACTTCCATCCTGTTGAATTTGTACAGCGCAGTCCAAGAAGGGCAGTTTGTTGTTGTGTGCCTCCTCCCTGGTGAACCTGATGTTTTTATCCACAGCGTTGATGTGTTTGGTGAAGCCTTCTACTTCATGAGTCAGAATCTTGACCCATGTGTCGTCCACATATCTGAACCAGTGGCTCGGTGCAGTTGGTAAAGTTACTTAGTTTTTTTTTCCCACTTTTATTAATTTTTAAATTACATTAAAATAAACTTTTTATCTATAGCACTATTCAAAAGGAAACCAATCCAGTTCATATTGGGTTCAGATTCAAGCCAGTCGTTTGCATTAAGTTCAAGTTCAGTCAAATTTGCCTACAATGAAGGAACCAGCAGAGTTGATCAATTAAAAGAAAACTGATCACTTTGATGACCTGTAGTAAAATGTTTTGATTAGAAAAAAATGTAAAGAAGACAAATTATGTTTTAGGTGCTTCAAAAACTCAGGACGCAGAATCCAGCAGACTTTTATTAGGCTGCATGTTGTCTTTTAGCATAACATCAATTATCAATATATATATATATACATACATACATACATATATATACACATATATATACATATATATGTATGTATGTACGTATGTATGGCTCTGATTTTAAGGTACATAAAATCACTCAACAAATACCCTGTTAGGACAAATGATACAAAGTGCACAAATAAAGTCAGTTCAAGTGCATCATGTGACAAAACTGTTGTGTTTTTGAGAAAAGAATCCAAACTCAACAGAATGAAGCTTACATTCAGAAACCTCTGTCATCTGAGGACAGTCTCATTAAAGGTAACAACCCCATGCATCATGTTAGAATGGCACACGCTCACACACACACCCACACACGCATATAAATACAGATTTAAATATAAACGTATTTGGCACCAGATATTAGCATAGAACATAAAATACAACTTGCACTACAACACTGTTAGCATACGGAGGTAATGTTTCATTTTGGCACGGTACAAGAACACTCAAGGCTTAAAAAGGTTCATGTTACATGCTCAGTCTTCATTACAAGGTTTTAAAGTTAAGAAAAGAGTCTATAGGAACAATTTCTAAACAGTAAAATGGTCTTCCTAAGAGCCGACGGGGCTAGATTTCCACGTTGATGAAGCAGTTCAATGATCAGAAAAAGCACCGTATTTCCTTGGAAAGTTTGAACTTGGTCGCAGCTCTTCAGCGCCATCATGAGCAATGTAAACGAATGGCAACAAATAGTGTGACCTCAGAACCCGCGTAGAGCCGAGGTGTGTTTTGATGTATTGCACTCTAGGAGTCCTCACTGCACAAAGAGGTCGTCCTGGCCTGTTCAAACCATCAAACCAAAAGCTGCTCTATAGATATATAGAATTAATAAGGTATTCAGCAATACTATGTTTATTATAACATCTCATGTATATTAACATCAATATATAGGTTATTTTAACATTATGATATGAAAGATACATATTTATAAATTGCTATGAATATAGGCAGCTGTGGAGCAGTGCCAGATATAACATAATAACTATTCTATGTTCACGTATTCTCATCCAAACAAATACAAAGAAAGGCTCACGGAGTAAACCAGCGTGAAACTCCATCGTGAAAATGAATTGAAGCCTCCCATGCACAGAGAGGTTTCAATACAGGTCGAGACTGGTTTCCAAACAGGCCAGCAGGAACCTTAAAGCCTCAGCATGCGTGCTAAGTAACAGCGTAGAAAAATGACCAGATATACCGACTGGAGAGGAGTGAAGTGAAAAGATCAATCTGGGGCTGCATTTACACATTAAGTTGCGATAAATATTGCCAGTAAAGGCCCACAATAATGCTTTACAATCTCTTGTTTCCAGCCACTCTACCTCCACACACATTTAGCTCAAATGTATTGTCACTAACACACATATATATATTAGTTTCACATCTGTCTCAGAGCAGCTGAAACGCATATGCACCGGAAACTATATGAACAGACAAACAATCCCTTCACTTCAGTGAATCTGTGTGAATCCTCAGTCTGTGGTAGGGCTCAGTACTATGTGTTGAGTTGTGAGCTAGTGAGCAGATCCTGCAGGAAAACTCCAGCTGTGCATCTTTGTCAGAGACAAAAAACACACATGCAAGTTTTACGCCTTGTGCCTGACTGACTCCTGACTCCTTGGGTAACTCCGCTGTATCTTCCACAGATGTACCAAACCACCGATCAGAACCACCGACCCCCTAACAGGAACAAATACGCAACACTCCACTCTACATGTAAACAGCCTGGTTCCAGAGAAATGCAGGCAATGTCCACCATCACGGATGGCTAATTCACTAACAAGTTTAACAACAAACCTTTGTGAAGCTAGGCTGGGGGGAAAAAGGAGCCGTTTAAAAATGCCAGCGGGCATGCATTTTGCTAAGAAAGAAAAGCAAAATCAACCCAAAAGAAAAAGGAAAAAGCCTGTTATCTTATTCATAACATAACTCCACGTTTGTCTATGCAAAATCACTCGACACTGCAAGCTTACAATACCCAGAATCTTCAAGAAGAAGGAAAAACTGCATCAAGCTTCTACCTCTAATACAAGCCAGCTTTATGAGAATAATCACACCAACTACCTGTAGTCTACAATCCTGTGCTAATCTGCATGTTCTGAAAGCCTCCAAAAGCAGAAGATTAAAGAAAAATCAATCTCTCCGCCCCATCGAAGCATCTCAGCTTAAAACCACCGTAACGACGACACTCTGCTGCTCGCCTCCATGTCTTTCAACTGAAAACGTATGTGCAGAACTGATTTTTAACCCTGGTGGGGGTGATGTTAAAAAAAAATAAAGTTTTGCACCCATAATGTACATCAATGACGGTGGTTCTCACACAGAAACCACCTGGAATGACAATGTGAGCACCGTCTGGACTGAGCAGCCGCATGCAGCATACAGTCGCAAGCACATTCGCCTCCCTGTAAGCGCAGGGGACGGTACGATGCCCCGAACAGAGCCCTAATGGGACCATGACTGAGCCAAAAAGAAGCTTTAATGGTCAGAGAGCTGCCAGGTTGTCAAATTGTAACAAGTGGAGCCATCTAAAGCCCGGTGAGGTCCACGATGGCTTTGATGAAGATGGTGTCGTCTCGGATGTACGAGTTCTTGCCATCCAGTTTGGAGAGCGGGCAGAAGAGCGGACAGCCGCTGGCGATGTTCATCTCACTCACAGGCCTCTGAAAGGAGGAGGAAGTGACATCAGGTCGAAAGGCGTCGATGATGTGCTCCCTGTTGCTCTGGTCCAGCAGCATCAGGGTCACCTGGAGGGAAGACCAGAGAGAGAGGTGGCATGACTAACTCCTGTATCTGAGAGTTAAAGTATGAGTACCAAAACTAAGAACTTTGGTAAAACAGTAAAGAAAGAAACATGTGAATGAGACAAAGTTCCCTGCAACACAACATCCTGTTGAGTGGAAAGAACACAATGTCACTGCTGACTAGACCAAGTCTGAACTCACAGAAGAGTTGAGATCCTTTCTGACCTTGGACTACCCTGAGACTCCTCAGGAGGAGCTGGAGAGTGTTGCTGAGGAGAGGGATGTCTGGGCTTCTTTCCTTGACCTGGTGCTCCCATGACTGAACCTCAGTAGTTAACTGAATTTATTTATATTTTTTGAAGACATTTCACTTGAAAGGAGCTACAGATGTCTTATTTCACTCCTGTGTCAAACCATCGATCCTCTCTGTCCAAAATATGAACCTTACTGTCATCAAAAAGTGTCTCTCAACCATTAAGAGAACTGACCTGAGGAGCTGGCTCTCCTGGGTTGAAAATGGATAGATAGACATCATCTAGCATACAGACAGACTGCTTAGAGAAACACTTTAATTTGCTTTTTCAACTTAACAATTTACTATTTGTATTTATATCATCCAGATCCTCTCATCTCTTACACCAGTCACACACATGCAAGCAGCGTTCGAAATTAACACCCGACAAATGCAGGTTGAAAATCATTTTGGCGAGTACTGATGAAAAATGACCAGCCAGTTTGGCCGGTGGCGACGCTCTGGGTCTTGTGTGTGTGTGTGTGTGTGTGTCCCCTCCATCCTATATTTCCCATGAACACTTCACTTCCTTAATCCGGGGCATGGCTGCAGCGCGCAGGCGCACTTCGGTCTTCTGTGCAGTCTGGTCCAATCAACTGCTGGGTTTCACATGACGTAGCGTTGAAGTCACCCAATGCAGGAAGTGACCGTCTCTGCAGAACCCTACTTTTGCTGTTGACTCGGCTTCAAAATGCCCAAATTCTGTGCAGTCTATGGTTGTTGCAACCGCTCTAATTGGGAGAAAGACAAACGTTTTTTTCATGTCCCGAAAGTCGTGTGCCACAAAGGACTTCATTTAAAAAACGTACCGAAAGAAGACGGCAGAAGTGGATCAGTATCTCTGGTTAAAGTGATAATATGCAGTTTTGCTTGTTTTGGGCTCCCTCTGGTGTCTGTTTTAAATTACTGCATTAAACAAGTTACCAAATCGTTTCAGCTTCTAAACGCCTAAATCTACCTGTTGAAGTGTCTCCTCAGCCTTCATAGTTTTCTACAGGAGCGGTTATTTACTCCTTCAAAGAAATCAGCTGTGTTCAAGCAGGGAGAGATAGAAAAAAATCAGGAATCATGAGCTAAAAACACTCCAGCACTAGCATAACAGCTAGCCACTTTGGGTTAGCCTAACCCTCGTGAGACACGTGACTTCCTGGGTACCGTGACGGTGACGGAGATCTTGCAATCGTGGTTTTCCGGCTGTAATCACCAGATGGGGCTAAGTGACTTTTCATTAACTTTGTAAAGGGTCATATTAGCACAGACTGGCTCAAGGAAAAGATTTAAAAATATGAAAAAGTTGCATATTATCACTTTAAAAACAAGAGGCGCAGAAATGGACACTTTAGAGTTTGCAGCGATCACTTTCTAACAGGTAAGGGTTTACTAAATGTTATTTTCTAGTATTTTATTGAAAATTAACTGAGAAACACGTCTATAAAAATGGCAGGTAAACAAGTTAGATATTGTTTTCATGTGTCCTAACTAACCTAAAAAGATCACATTTATTAACCTAAACAGTAAAAATTTTTAAACACTTGCGTAAAAAACTAAATGTCTAATAATGTAAGATTTTCATTTGTTAAAAGTGCAACACAAATGCGATGACATCTTTTAAAAATTACGTAAAATTGCATTTAAAAGTGATTGTTTGCAGGAGCATAATATTGTCTGACCCTGCTGCAGGAACCCTGGAGAAAACCTGGCCTTGATGCTTTCCTCACCATCCCTGCAAGTCCAGCTGACTGTGAAGGAGGGTTCAGTGTCATGAAGCGGGTAAAGAGTGACTGGCGTTCACGCCTGAAAGGTGAGACCCTCTCTGACCTCCTGAAAACCCAGTTATGCTCATCTGACATCAAAGACTTTGATCCAACCAAAGCCATTGACATCTGGCATGCTGACAGTTTGTGTGCAAAAACACAACAAAAGAAACTGGGTTACTCAGATTCAGAAGAAGAGATTAGTTCTGAGAGCTCTGAGGATATTTAGGAAAAAGATACAGTAACAAAAAAAATCTATGCTTGCACATTGTGTATAATTTTGTGTATATTGCACTATCTGTGTGTTCATGATAGCAGTGTTAATAAAAATGATCAAATATTCATTCAGTGGCATTATAATCTTTTTTTACAGCAGAAAAATTGGGCTAGTGGAAATTCTGTTTTCTGGTAACTTCAGAAAGTTACTAGTAGCCACTTTGGCTGGTGATCAAAAAAGTTAATTTCAAACCCTGCATGCAAGAGCAAATAACTTGTAAAACTGCTGCCATGGTAACTTCCTAGTGTTCCAGCTCTAAATATCTTGATGTGCTGCTCAAACTGAACCTTGTGAACTTTATGTATTTGTCTCAGGTAAAGACTGAGAAGTACTGAGTGTATACTGCTAAATATACAACTAGAAACCATCTAAATATCATCTAAATGTTCCTTCAACACATTGTTGGTAGGATTTTATTTGAACATAATATTTATGTATACTGAAAATAGTTTTTGTTGGTCTTTGATGCTTTGTTTTGTTTTTGTGTTGTTACCTTTAACAAAGAGCAGGCTGTTGTCTCTTACCTTCTGGTTGAAGGGCCATTTGAGCAGAGCGTCACTCAGTCCTCTCATCACCACAAAGAACAGGGACAGGTGGCTGCCACGCCCCGTCCCATCTCCATTCAGATAGATCCTCAGGCACATCTTGTAGCCGTACTTACTGGTGTAGAAGGCTGGGAGGGAAACAGGAAGGAGAAATTCACCTGCAGGTTTTTACAGATGATGCAGCTTCTCAAATAAAACGTGATCTAAAGCTGAGCTAAGTTTAAAAATATTCAGTGATGAGATCAGTTTAGATTTGTTTAACAAAAATGTGTATGAATCCATGCACTGTGTTAGGACTCATTTCCTGACCAATCACGACGCTTGTATTTTAGACCACGGTTTGGACCTGTAAACATATGAAACGTTACCTGGTGAGAACATAGCAGGGGCTCGGCCTGCAACAGCATCCTGTCGCTTTTTAGCAAAATCTGAGATCCTCCAGATGAAGACTCCATCAAAGGTGGTGGCAGACATCTCCCTCAGCCGGCCCTCCATCTCAGCCACGGTCAGGTCCTTCAGCCCCACCGTCCTCTCCAGCTGTCGCACCTGGGCGTGAACACAGCGTTTATTCTGGGTCAGTGCTAAAAGCAGTCAAGTTATTAGTTTTCTCTTCAGATTTAAACTTTGTTCTGTTTGTTTTAAAACGTGAGAATGTATTTTTCTGTCATTATAGATATAAACTATAGAAATACTTCTTATAAGTATGAAGTATAATATGATGGGACGTGTTGTGGAAATACATCCTTTTCCACATCCCTGGTTTATTCAAACCGGTCGGTGAAGAAAGGTGAGTCTTATCAAATCAACACAAAGTAAGGTTTATTGTTCTTCTGCGCAGAAGAAGATGTGAGTTCTTTGACCTCCCACTGATACCTCTTTTCCACCACACTGGTACTGGTGCCGGTTCTGAACTAGGAGCCGCCGTGAACCGGCCCACATTACCACTATGCAGGAGCTCAGAGGGAGCCACGTGATAGTACGTCACAGGAGCACTTCTTGAGTTTTTACAGTTTATTATAGGGTGACCAGACGTCCTCTTTTACCTGGGACAGTCCTGATTTTGAGTCGTGTCCCCGAGGATTTTTACAAACCCATTATATTGTCCCGTTTTTACCCAGCCTGTGTCCCGTCGTCCCGATTCTGAACCAAAGTAATGGCTTACAGAGCAATTTTCTTATTAAAATATCAATATTTTAAAGTAAGTTAAGGTAAAACTTAGTTTTATCAATGAAGGAAAAACAGTATAAAAGCAGAGAAACGCAGCCGGTCAGCAGAGTAAAGGCAGTCAGCGAGTCGACTCCTCCCCTCCTGTCTCTGGCTGCAGCAGCGAGTGTTCTGTGAGTCAGAGAACGTAAACACAGTATGTGGAGCGATTTTAGCGACACAAACAACTTCTGCTGGATTTCAGCCGATGTCTAGATTGCTAGAAGTGCTTTGATTTCCTCCGCGCTCCACGTTACCGAGCCTTGGGTGTCCGTCTCTTTTTTCTTCTTCTTCTTCGTGGGATTATTCTGCCCGCCACTTGTCACGTCACGGGTTCTTGTGCCTGGACCAGCAGCGTTTAGGAGCCGGTTTAGAACCCGTTTTTTCGGCACCGGCCCCAGTTTTCTTCAGTGGAAAGAAAAGCGCAGAACCAGTTCCGAACTTGGGAACCGGCACGAGAACCAGGGCAGTGGAAAAGGGGTATGTGAGGCGCTTTTCTCTCAGCCCCTTACAACAAACAACCCCCTATGCTTGCTCTCCCAGGCACACCCCTCAGGGGAAGGGGTGTTTTGGTAACTTTCCATGAAGGAACAAAAGAGTGTCTCCTGAAAACCGTCTGAATCTAGCTTCAGACCTGGACCCCCTTCCTCTGAGGGCCTGAGTGTCACACATACCACGCCTCTCTTTCTTTTCTACACATAGAAAAACTCTTCACATACTTCTTCATGGCTCAAATGATGTTTTATCCTTAGCGACTTGTTGCATTGATTAAGGAAACATTACTATTCATATGATATCTTATTATCTGCATTAATTACTCTGAATATTTTAAATAAAATATAAAATCTTCTGTTAATCATGAAAAATCCTCTTCAGACGTTACACTGAATCTTAGAGCTCCTGAATCCTGAACTATGGACTGAAGACCCTCCTACCTTATTACTCAGAGCCTCGATCTTATCTTGGTCCAGTTTATGCTGCCGGTTGCTGGCCTCCATGGTTGTGGCGAACCTCTCCACCTCTCTGTTAAGAACACACACCACGTTTTCAAAAGTGCCAGCTTTAACCTCCAGTTCTGTGCACCTGCGGCCCAGTTCGGCCACCTTGGTCTTCTCGCTGTGGAGCTGCAGCTCCAGCGCTGCGCCCACAGAGCTGGGCAGGGGTGTGAAGGAGGTAGACACAGAGAGAGTGGGAGGAAGAGTGGGAGGTGGAGGGAGAGGAGCTGAAGCGGGTGGACCAGCGGGACCAGAGCTGGAGGAAGAGGAGGAGGAGGAGGCGGCAGCTCCCTGCACGGGAGGCCCAGAGGAGGTGGTGCTGAGCTGGGAGACTCGGGCCTCGAGTTCCCTGAGGGAATGTTGGAGTTCTAGCAGTTTGTGTCCGGCTACTTCCAGTCCCTGGGGCTGCAGGCCCTCCATGCTCACTTTCATGCCCATAATGTAGTGCAGAAGCAGGTTCAGGTGCTCGTAGGCGAAAGCGCGTTCATGGTCATGAATCTTCTCTTTCTCAACCTTTAGAGAAAAAAGGAGGCATCGCAACAGAAACATTATCAGCTTTAGCTGGCTGAATAAAGATTTAATTACACCATTTCTGCATGTATCTGCATTTTCATGTAAGAAACTCTACATGTCTAAATACCATAACATATGAGTCAGAATGAAACCATGGAAATGTGAGGAGAGAAACAGAAAACATCACAGCAATGTTCTGACGTACAAGTCATGATAGGTCAAAAATAAAATCAGTTAGTGGAGCGTAGGCTAAATCAGCTTTTACATTTATGAGATTATTAATTAAAGGAGTGTGTTTACTAGAATTGTTTCCCATGTCCTGATTCATTAAACACATTAATAATCTAATACTAAACATCATCATGTTGAGAACGTTTCACTGTAGCTGCTCTCTATTAGACGTCCTCATAGATCACTGTCATCAAGATGCAGAGTTAAACATCAACATCTATTCTCTAATGCAGAAGTCTGAGTAGGAACCCCCCCCCTCTAGTGGTTGGCTGCAGTTTAAGTTGTAAGTCTCGACCCCCCCCCCCCTCCATGTGTAAATGAGACATATTCCTATTTTTAAAGTAAAGATTCTCACCAGGTAAGTTTTTTCCAGATGTCCTGTTGGTTCACATGGTTCTCACATGTTGAGATAATAATTTAAAAAAAAAACATTTAATAGTAAATAATGACTTATGTTTAAAACCTAATTGGGTGAAGGTGGAACTTTCACCACCACAACCTGAGTCTGGCAACAAAACACATGACAGCACCTGTACGTCAGATGTTATGGCTTCATATTTACTTTTGTCTCACAGTCTTTGGTTTGAACTGGGAATTAATCCTTAGTATTTTAATAAATATGAGAATTATTTTGTCACACGTCATTTTGAAAGCATGCTCTTATTTCTCATAAAACACTTTTGAAGGCTAAACTCTTGCATCTTGTGGTGAAGTTTTTAAAAGTCAAGTAAAAAATCAGAACAAAGATAAATGATGTCTCCATGATTTTTAGTTATGATCTAAACACTCGGCAACCAGACTCATTTTTCTATGTGGTTTTATTTCTAAGACATTAGGCTTGTGAAGAAAACAACAATGTAGCACCCTGACTCTCTGTTTGGACACCGGGCTGTGTTTTGTTATGTGACTGATCAATTAGAGCATTTAGTAGATGGTGTTTCAAACTGAATGCTGTAAAACATTTTCTGATATGTTTTTTACCCTAAATTGACCTGTGTGTTTTTATTTTATTTTATATTGATTCTGGGATGATAAAAATGATTTTAGTCACCACAAAAAAGCAGAACTCTGCCACCTGCTGACATAAATCAGTTCCTGCATGCTCCTTAAAATGTGAACTCTGAATAGTGTTCGCCAACTTGATGAGTAATAACATTTATTAAGTTTCAGTATTGACTAAAACAACCATGATTATGATTTCTAGACTGAACTGTTGCAGTTTCCATAAAAAACACATAAATGACAGAATGATCATAATTTAACTTCTAAGCTGCAGTTTTATCAGCTGCTAGTGGATGTAGTGCTCTCTCACTGCTTCTGGACCAAATGAAGAAGGAAAAACTGACGAAAGTGTTTGTAAACTTTCTGTGTTTATTTTATTTTTTAGTATTTTCAACAGTTTTAATCCATTTGTATGATTTACGTTACATGACGTGACTAAACTGTGTGTGACTGAGGTCATCACTTGGTTTCTTGTGCAACTGGTGTCCGTTTTAGTCGCTCCTTTTAGCACCTTAATAATGATGTGTCTTATGTCACTAAAATAAAGGGAGGGACCAGAGAAAGAACCACATATCTCCTTTAAAATAACTGCTCTTCTAAACGGCAAATAACAAACCTCTGAATGTGTTTCGTAAAATACGTCATGCTAAAAACACATCAGGCCTGATGTACTTACAGACATGTCACATCCAATGACATGAAATCGACACGGAGTTCTGAATTTGCTGCAGAATTTAATATGGTCCACGTACTAGAAGGAAACAAACAGACCATTAGGAAACTACGTAGAAGTCCAACACACCAAAACGGATGCTGTTTACTGTTTACTCTGCTGTGTCTCTTTCCTCAAAAATAAAGAAAAACAGGAAATTAGCTTGTTAACATTTAGAGTTACCTTTTCTCTGGGTATTTTCTTCTTGGCACAGCCTTCACAGATCATCGGATACTTGGGGCAGATCTCATCATGTGCCTGAAAGAAGTAACAGTGTGTCTAATGATGTCACAGAAATGAGCCGCTGACTCCGTCTACGTGAATCCTTTCTCACCTTGATGTTTTTGAAGTGAAATGGCTCCTTGCAGTATTTGCAGTTGAGCGTCCTCTCCGGACACTCCCGCTCATTGTGGCGCTCCTGTTCATTGAAACGAATTCGTTCTTTGCAGGAGGGGCATGGGATGATCATGAACTCACACTTCCCCTCATGGCTCAGCTGTGAAAAAAACAGAGTGTGTAAATATAGAGCAGAACTGCACTTCAAGTAGTTTAAATGTTTATCCATCCCTGTGATGGGCCTAAGGACTAAAGTCCAAACATATGACAGAGTGTAGCCGAGGATTTGGCCCTCACTGAATCCAGTTAGAGAAATGCATAAATAAAAATCAATGCACTCAGCATTTCCTACAATGTGTTTATAGTAGAAACAGTCATTACGAACAGTTACAGAAAACTCTGATATGTGTAGGGTTCTATTCTTTTGATTTTTCTGAATTCTGCGTTTATGATTTTGGACCTTTTTTCCCACCTAAAACATGTCTGATTAGTCCTGCCGTGGCGTGTATAGCTCTCACCTGCAACATGGTGTTAGCTTGTTTATTTTCCGGCAATGTTTTTGCATAATCAGGCGTCGCTTTATTAGAATTGTTTCATCTTATTCTGCACCTCCAGCTACAGAGTCATTAATAAACTCAGGTCTCTTCTCTGCTGATGTGGAGATTCTCAGAGGTTTTGATTTAATGATCATGTGGGTCGACGTGATTTTTCTTGAAGTTCTGTTTGATCAAGTGCCACTAAATCCTCATTTTGTTGTGGTCTTCATTACCGGTATAGACATCTTTAAATTGTGTGCCTTGTGTAAATGTGTTGGGAGCTCTTTGTCTCAGCTTCACTGTAATGTGCCCCTCCTGTGGCTGCCCTCCCTCGCCTGTCTCCTCCATAACTAACATACACACACTGTGTTTTAGATCACCTCCACACATTAACTAATTCTATACTTCCTGTGTTTTACAATAAACTCAAATTTTATTGTCCAATTCTGCAATTCTGTCTCTTTTCTGCATTGCAGAAACCATAAAGCACAATGAGATTTGTTGTCAGAAAGTACCTCATTTATTTTATACATTTTACATCTTTGCTTGTTTTGGTCTGCAGCCATTAAAACTCGTTATTAATTCTGTTAGTGTAAAGAAGTCTAATATGTTTATTATGTACACAATCCTTAAAGACACATGTCAGAAAATCCTTTACATGATGACAAAACTAACCTCTAAACTGATCTCATCACTCTCATGTTCCCAATGTTTTTAATTTGATGAATTTTGACAATGTTATAAAGTTTTCACATTTTAAATGTTAAATGTAAAAATGATTGCATGGTAAAGCTCTTAGGATGCTCAGTGACCTGTTGGTCCAGTAACTCGTGGAGCATCTAGTAGGAACTGTAAGGTTCCTTCATGTAAAACGTGTCATTTCCTTCTCTGTATGTGGAGGTAACATGTGGAATTATCTTCCTGCCAGTGTTAATTTCGTAGACGAAATATTTTCGTTATTTATTTCGTCACGAATATATTTTGCCGAACGAAAACTAAACAAAATTCAAAAATATAAAACGGAAAAAGACGATGACGAAGACTAAATCGGCGGACCTTTTAGTCAGGAACGAAAGACGAGACGAGAATTGACAGTGACGAAATCCAATCAGAAAACGGGAAGAATTTGACGAACATACCAAAGAACCAATCAGCAATCGGAGCAGGCGGGACTAGAGAAGGGAACAATCAGCAAACGTGACAGACGGAAGTAGATGAGAAAGGAACCAATCAGAGTCCGCCTTGTCGGGACGCGCCGGAATTTGTAAACAGCAGAGCAGACTCCGACAGGAACAGACTTTATTAAAAGTGGGTCAGATGAACAGAACGGAGGCAGAGTTACGACGCTAATTTTAAGATAATAGTGGTGAATGCAGCAGAGGATCAAACAGCTGTCAGGGAGACAGGAAATATGGAGTTATGGAGTGAAATGACCGAAGACGGAGCGTTGTGGCGATCACGTTCTGTGGGAGGAGACGGACCGCAGCGTGAGAACAGCTGATCAGACTCTGTGAGTTAAAGCCTGCAGACTTTTGATCTGACATGTCATGAGCAAAGTTCTGACAGTTTGCATTATTATGGGATTTATTTGCTCAGGATCACTAGTGTCTTTCCTGACAGAACTCAACACACAGTAGAATATGAATTACAGACCTTTGTGATTGAATTAATTAAAAAAATATATTAAAGGTCTCTAAATAAGATAATATTTAAACTACTTAATCAAATTTTCAACAAAATAGTTTATTTTAAAAGTGAATTTAGTTTTTTTTCTGAAGATTAGTCTTGGAAAGGGCTGTGTCTTATAATTGGGGTCATTAACAATATTGGGAACGTTGATAAAGAGCCCATTTGTTTATATAATACTTAATAATGCACTAATGTTAATAAAAGTAAAGTGTTACCCCAATTCATTTAAAGAAATGTAAAATAATTGCACCAGAGGAAAATATATTAATATTAGTGAAATATGCCTGTTTTATATTTAGTCGACTAAAATAGTTCAGAATTTTAGTCGACTAAAATTAGACTAAAACTAAAACAACTTGGACGACTAAAACTAGACTAAAATGAAAAAGAATTTTAGTCAAAAGACTAAGACTAAAACTAAATTAAAATTTCATGCCAAAATTAACACTGCTTCCTGCAGAACTAAAACTGCACTCTGACTGGTATCAGTCAAGATTAGAGCTGAAGAAGAAGTTAAGAAGAAACAACTACCTCGTGACTGAGACCGTCACATGTTAGAAAGAGCAAAGAGTTCAAAGCTGATGACATCACAGCTAGTTTTTGGAGGAATCTGAATTTGAGCACATAAGCTGAGCTTTGAAAATGTAGAAAAACAACCTGAAGACTCCAGTAGTTAGTTACTTATGCAACAATAAGAAGAAAACTAAATAAGTGAGTAGATCAGCTCACCTCGTAGTCTTTGATAGTTCCCTTCCAAGTACAACTCTCATTGATGCAAACAGCTGACAGGCTTTCAACTTCTCTTCGAACTGCATTGTCGGGAAAAGCCTGGAAAACAGCACAAAGTCAATTTAGGACAATGTAATAAAAACAACTGATCTAATTTGCATAACATACACAATAAATATTATATTTAATAAAACAAAATTATACAAACACAGAAAAAAGGACGTTTCTTCTCTTTACCTGGATTGATGAGCTAACGGTTAGTCCCAGCGGGGTCAGTCCTAAAGCAGAGTTCTGCCATCTTAAGATTTGAAGTCATGCCACATTAAGTGCATGTTTCAGTGACGTAAAGTTTAATTAACTAGGAAAAAAAGTAATGAACAACTTAAAAGCTTAAAAAACTGCTATAAAATCGTTGACACTGAAGTTGTTTTTAGACAAACTTTGTACTTCTGTGACTAGCCGTTAGCTCATCAGTCAGGTCAGACCTAACCTCTGTTTCTCCAAACTGAGGTTATTCAAAGAGAGATGAAGTTAATAATTCACAGGATGTCCACAGAACGCCACTTTTAAAACGTGAACTGTTGCTTTAGCGTGCATTCATACTCACACATCCTTGTTTCAGAATCGATGTAGGCTCCTCAAAAATATCTTCCTTAATGCACGCGTTGCATTTCTGGGGTCCATTACTGGAGTGAAGCAACAACAACCCTGTGGTTAGTTCCTCCATGAACAATATCATGTTTACTGAACGCATCATCTTCTTTACACTGGAACTCATAAAACGCATGAAGTACTTAGACACATTTAATCATAGGTAAATGTTTCCATTTCTATTATAACATGTAGATGATTTAAGAAACATCACATTCAGCCACACAGAAAAATATAAACTAGGTATGCACCGATAATGATACTAGTATCGGCCCGATACCGATAAAGTTATCCGATACCAGGAACCGATACCAGTGGCTTCACTGTCTGTGACTTGTGATTTCTATTGTAGTTTCATACATTGAACACTAGGGGGAGCTATTGAGCTAAAGAGGAACAGTGTGGGTTGAGAGCTGGAGATGGTGCCAAATAGTTCATTTTATTTGGTTAAAATGTGGAAAACTGCTATAATTTCACTGTGAAATCACAGAAAATGGTTATTTTTCACCTTATATTTTAGTTTTGTGATCATTTTTATTAATATATTTTATTTTTTTTAATCTAAGTCAGTTATTTGTTGTAAAAAGCAGAGAAGAAAAAAATAAAACCTGTATTCCAATTTGTTGCATTTTTGTGTGTGGTAGAAGTATCAGTACTCGGTATCGGCGAGTACTCAGATTTAAGTATCGGATCGGTTTTGAAAAAAGTGGTATCGATACATCCCTAATATAAACTCATCCATATTATCTCTAAAATATCTAAAGTTGTTCTTAAATCTAAAAACTATAAAATGACATTATTATATGGCTCATTACACATGGACCAATTATAGCACAACTTACTGCATAATAATAAAGAAACATCCTGAATGAGATAAGCTTTTCTTTTTCCCTGATCAGCCCTAAACCCACCTGACTGTCCTGTTGAAGCAGTAAGAGCAGAAGCGATGTCCACACTGGGCCTGGAACGGCCGGCGGAGTATGTTGTGGCAGCAGTTACACAAGTGCTTGTCCTCCAGCTTGTTTCCCAGGATCTTCTTGGGGAAGCCGGGTTTATTGCTCTCCATGGACGAAGGAGGGGATGGTTCCTGTGCGGCCATGGTGTCTCTTTATACGTCACACCTGAGAAAGACACTGGGACGTCAAGAACTGGAGACGTGACAGAGAAAGCCGAGTGCTCACACAACGGAAATTACTATTCTTAAAAAGCAATGATTTTCACTTTTCAAAGTCTTAACTAAACTTTTAAAAATTTGTCATAATTTACTTCTTAATATAAATGTTTCAATGTCCCAAATTTAGCCATTTAAATGTTTTTTTATATTTCTGAAAAATAAACCGTATGATTTGTAATTAATTCGTCTAAATTTTGTTAACCATCCTGCTGCTAGTGTTTGGTTTTGTTTTTTCAGAAAAGAAAATTTTAATAAATCAGATATTTCACAGACTAACAACTAGTATAATATAAACAAAGCTCTGTTTATAATAAAGGCAGAAAATGAGTCCTTTAAAAACACAAGAAGCTAACATGCTATGTTAGCATCCTTGAGTCAAATGTTGCCAGCTGAACTCATTCTAACATGTTTATTTTTCTGGTCAGTTTCTATAATAACCTTTATCTTACCAAATTGTTTTTAAAACAAGTAAATGTCCACACTTATGCAACACTGTACTGTAAATAATTCACACTAAAATACCGTAAATAGAATTTGATTTCAGCGCATCCAACCTGCAGCGCCCTCTAGTGTATCGATGCAGGCGTCTACAGTTTGTTTACATGCAATACCAACTGCTCATTGAGCTAAATCAAAAGGTCTGCATCCCTTTAATGTTTGACTGTAAATCACTGAAGGTTTATCAGCAACTACTGTGTGAAACTTAAGGAGCAACAGCTGTTTTATAAATAACTAAAATCCTTCCCGTTTTTCATTTTTAGAACAGTGTGTTCACACACACACACACACACACACACACACACACACACACACACACACACACACACACACACACACACACACACACACACGCACACACTGTAAACCTTCGGATTTTTGTCTTAGAAAAATGAAGTAAAAAATACATGATTAATCTAACCGTAAACAATTAATGTTATTGTTTGAGAACTGACATGTTAATTAATTAACTTAATGAGATCAGGAAAATATGGAAATTGTTGAACAAATATTTAAAGTTTATTTTGATTGTACACAGTTACACCATTACATACAGTTATGAATTCCTTGATTACATAATCACAGTTTGCGCTTCTAATTGTACATTCATACTATTCTAACTTTCTCAGTCAAAATTGGGATGTCTGAAGCCAAAGCTTATAGCCGTAGTAAGCTAATGTAATTGTGTACTTTTGAAATGAAACAAACAAGCAAAAAAACACACACACACACAAAATAAACATACAGTAAGTCACAGAAAATCTATTAAAATGTGTTTGCTCATATAAAGTAAATGCTAGGTTTCTAGAGTTGTGCTACAGTCTCCTCATCAGGATGTGTGTGGAAGCAGATCTCTGGTTTATCACTTTGGATTTTTTCCCATAAAGTTTAAAAAACAAATAAATACAAATGTGTTTCTTAAAGTCATAGTAATATAAAATGGCAGCAGGTAAACAGTGAACATGCTGGTGAAGGTTCTCAGACACCCAGGTCATGATAATCCAAAAAAAGGATTTTAAATAAAGGCAGCTGGACTTATTTGGTTCTTTGAAGACGTTTCGCTGCTCATCCGAGTAGCTTTGTCAATTCTGTCTGTAGTAAAGGAGAGAGGTGTTTGAATACAGTGGAGCAAGCACCTTCTCAGGAGGCAGGAGGGAGGTGTGTCACAGACAGAGGAAGATAAGCACAGTTTATAAGATTCTCTCTCCTTTACTATAGATAGAACTGACAAAGCTACTCGGATGAGCAGCGAAACGTCTTCAAAGAACCAAATAAGTCCAGTTGCCTTTATTTAAAACCATTTTTGGAGAAAACAGTGGAGAAAATATTTGATGAGAATGAAAGATAAACAAAGGCAGAAGATGGGGGTGGGGTAGTTAATAATCTACTGGTGGGTGTTTAAAAGTGTCAACATGTGTGTAAAACCTGCCTCTGATCAGCAGCAGTAACCATTAGTGTGTGTGTGTGTGTGTGTGTGTGTGTGTGTGTGTGTGTGTGTGTGTGTGTGTGTGTGTGTGTGTGTGTGTGTGTGTGTGTGTGTGTGTGTGTGTGTGTGTGTGTCAGAGCATCACAGGCCAGCTGTGAGGCCCACACCCTTTGTTTACATTTCCACTCTGCATCCATGGCTCCTCACACTTCACCTGAACTAACCGGTGATGATCTCCTCTCCGTCAGCGCAGCCTGCCCAGAAACGCGCAGACAGATTAAACACCCATTGTTGTCTCTGCCTCCTTCTCCTTCCTTGTCGCTGTTGCTAAGCTATCAGCATCCTTCAGTCAGTAAACGGTACCCAGCACTCCGCCACGCCCCTTTAAAAGCCCAAGCTAGCTCTCCGGTTGTCACAGACTAGTTCCTGTGGGGGAAGCCTTTTGGAAGAAGAAGTCTTGTTACGGATAAGAGGAGTTTGACTTACCAGCGTTTTAGTCTAAACTGTCATCGCGTCTGGAGGCTCTGAAATCCCCTTTCCTGCTCGTAGGCTGAGGCTCGTGCGCGGTGCCGATATTACATGTGTTTCTGCAGCCGGCTGGAGGTGTCTTCTTCAATGTTAGCCACATAATACAGATGTGGTCCCTCAACGCGACGGCTGTTATTGTCTAATATCGCCATTGCACTTTCAGACTGGGCGTTACGTCATCCGGGGGGGCTGAACGCGGGTTGACAGGCAGACGAGCTGCTGAGGCGCGCGAACCATTGGTCCAGAACCCGGAGGGGGCGGGGAAACATCCACATCACTGGCTCCATGCAGGCAGCGCTCAGACCTACTGGATCCCAGGGAGTCCGTCTGTCTGTCTGCAGCCAGCCACGCTGCTCTGGTACACAAAGCTGATGTTAACGAGAGGTTTTCTACGCTCAGTTTACTTTATTGAAACGTTAATGTTAACCAGGACTTCATGGAGCGTGTCTGTTGTTATTAAAGATATAGTTGTATTCTTTTATTTTTCTCCTGGGGAGCTAAAAGATGTAACATTAGCTATGTATAAAGATTAGCTCAAGCCTCCTACCACTGTTTAAAAGTGAAGCCCAAATAGCCTGTATATGCTGCTGCCATGCTGTGTTTTTACACACCAATATCACTGCTAAACATAGAAGAACATTTGAGAATAATCAACAAAATTCAACACCTGGAGAAAAATCTGATGTGTATTTTCAAATGTTTAATCTGGAAAATGTCCCATTTGTTTACATGGAGGGGTGGGACTTCAATACTGCAGCCAGCCACTAGGGGTTTGGCTCCTTAGCCTAAACCTCTTGACCTGAACCCCAGACAATTCACGCCTTCCATCTAATCAGTACAACTCGACAGGACTCCAGTTGAATACAGTGGAGCGAACACCTTCTCAGGAGGCAGGAAGGTGTGTCACAGACAGAGGAAGATGAGCACAGTTTATAAGATTCTCTCTCTGCTACAGACAGAATTGACAAAGTTACTCGGATGAGCAGCAAAACGGAAAGAAAGAAGAAGGAACCCTTTTTGGGATTATCATGACCTGGATGACTGAGAACCTTCACCAGCAAATATTGATAATATGACAAGAAATCTTTTTGGCTTTATTAATCCACATTAAAAAACACAGTATCACATTGTACACCTCAGATTTACACTTCTCCCCTGGACATAATGACTTCGGCTCGAAGCCTCGTTAGTCCTTCCTCCTGGAGGATGGTAATCAGGATCTGCAAAACATCGT
>SSNR01000252.1:8140-36135 GCA_006937965.1 Callopanchax toddi | reverse complement strand
GCGGAGAAACGAGAAAAAGAAACTCCATTTACCTCTACTCATATGCTACGATTATAAAATCCATCTTTAAAAAGATATAACTTATATAAGCTACTTACGCTCATTTTGTCTCCACAGCAAAGATTTCGGATAGAAAAACTTTCGGACGCGCTTTATTGGCTACTACGGTCACGGGACTTCCGGGTCACGGGACTTCCGGGTCAAACGATCACTTCCGGTAATTGACGTCATGGAGGTTCATGCGACGTCATGGAGCTCCGTGCGCCATTTTGATGCAGCTGGGTGCCTCTCTAAACCTCTGTTAAATTCCTATGTAGGTATCAGGTAGCAAGCATTTGAAGGTTTGAATGGAGCAGAATAAGCAAAGGAGGTGGATTAGCAGTGCTTGTCAATAACAGAATTTAATCCAGGACATGCTGCTGTGAAACATCCTGTCTACAGCTCAGATATTAAACTGTGATCTTAATGACGGAGTGTCTACAGTAAGAGGTTTCTTCAGACTGCCTTGCTTTTGGTGTGCCACCATACACCGTGCCCACAGCTAGAACAGCCTACCATAAATTAAGAAAAAATAACTGAATGACCTAAACATAATAATAACTTTAACATAATTTCCCTCTGAGATTTTTGGATTGATTGGAGGTTAGATAGTTGATACAGGAAGTTAAAGCTAAAAGAAAATGAGTGCCCCCTGGTGGATGGATGTTTCTGCTGCTGCAGTTACTCACTTATGCTGACATTTTTCGGCTGAAACAAACATGAGTTAACCAAAGGTTTACCAACAGGTAATATAGCAGCCTAACATTGATAAGACTTTGGGAGCAAGAGGGGTTTTTTAATACCATAAAACAATCCTGACATTCTGCATCAGTGGCTCTCCAGATTAATTACCATGAGTATAACAACTCTATGATTATACAGTCTGTTTAACTAAAAGTCACATCATGGTGAGAAGAAAAACAAAAAGCTCTTTATGTTGATATTAAAGGATTCACGGCAACATATGAGCTGATGAGGATGCGAGAAAATATTTGAGCTAACAATTCTAAAACTTACTTCAAAATATCTGACACTCATGACATTTGTTTACTTATATTGTTCTCTGGAACTCTCTTTATAAGCAGCAGGTGTTTAAAGGCTCATGTTTATGTTGGAGACTCTGTGAAGGATGAAAGAAGTTCTGTGAGTTGGATGCTGCTGCAGAACATCACACTCATACTCATAGTACTTCATTTTTTAGTTTACTCAGTAAAAACACACCTGAACCCTTGGTTGAAAGAATTATAAAAACAGAATAAATACAGACTCTATTTCTTAAGCTGTTCTTGAAAGTTTACTTTCACCTTTTTTCCCCCAAAAAGTATTATGACTGACTTTATTCTGAAAATACTGTCTTGACACTTCCTCTTTTTTCTCCTGTAGTCAGTCCACATGATACATTTGTTTTAAATATCAACATGTAAGTGTTGTCTTTAGACAGTGTAATGTGACTTTATGCTGCAGTTAAAATTTTGGCCTTAAATGAGGTTAAAAAAGTAGTTGTTATGGTTAAAATGGACATTTCTTTAGCACACAAGGTAATGTTGTCCTTCTAGTGCATTACTGTTTGTTGTGCATTGTCATAAAGTACTTCTTCCACAACTACCAGAAGGGATTCAACCAAATATTCCTGCGATCTTGTTTCACCACAGCTGTTTGCATTTATTTGACTGTGCCCTGCAGGAGTTACTCAGGACTGCTTCCCAATAAGGAAGAATCCTGAAACAAAGAGCTCTTCCCTTCAGTTCTGTGATCTAAACCTAAACCAGACAGGACTGACTAAAAGAGTAAAAAAGACAAGACACTTTGTATTTTTAATGTTTATTCTGAGGAACATAAGTTGTATTTCTTTGTCTTTTAGTCAAACATTTGTGATAAATCTACATTTAAACTCATCTAATCTCAATATAAAGAATTTCAATGAGCTTTTCATTTATAAATCATCTATCTGTGTATACTAAGGCACTTTTCTTTACAAGGACAACCCACCTTAAGAAATAAATTGCCTTTTGTGCAAACATCATCAGATGAATGAATTATTAACATCATATAAAAATGGTTTACTGTACTGTATTGTAGTTTCGTTGCTGATAAAAACATCAGAACAGTTTTTGACCTTTTAAGAAATGTTTGAAAACACTGAAGCGTGACCATTGAACCTACGGACCTGAAATCCTAATAAAAACAATCCATCATAAAACCCTAAATAAATCTAGTACATAAATACTCCCATCTCCACTTCACTAATGCTACCATGCAGCTGCAGCACAGACTTTTGTAAAATGAGGGATAGAAAAAGTCCTGAGTGAAAAGCAGAGAAAAGCTATTATTGCACAGCAAACGTCCACACAGCTTCTCAGACACGGCTCTCTGTGCTTTTGGCAACAGAACCACCAAATGTGTTCGCTGCTGCTCTGCAGAGCTCACACAGCCTCTCTAATTAAAAGTGAAGCTTCCGTCTGGACAGACCAGCAGTCATCAGTCATCTTTTAAGTCTCCTCCAGGAGTTTCCTGAGGTTTCTTTGAATCTAGGATACATAAGAGAAAGAGACGGTAAAGTTATATCAAACTACTGTAGATTCTTCCATGAATGATAAACAAAACTCTTGTGTTCAATGAGATTTATGCTGCTTTCATGTTTGTGTTGAAAATGACACCGCAGATGTCGAGCTTAGATTAGCATCAATACAATAAAAGGGTGTCAATTAACCTGGAAAAAAATGTCACTTTGTTCAAAAGAGTCCTGCATAAAGGCTCTAAACTCTACATGGTGCTCAGCAGTCAGGTTCACGAGTCGAGGTCAGAGTGGAAAATTACAGAGGAAGAAAACTGCATGAAGGGGCGTCTCCTAGGCTGCTAAAGAGTCAACAATATCTAAAATACACAGCATAAAACAAATAACCTTAACGTAACATCACCAATCCAACAAACCCAAAGGATCAGGAGAGTCAGGGAGTGTTTGACTGCCCTGAAATCTGACAAAAACCTCAAAACAAGAAGAATCTGACAGTTGCTTTTCATTTGATACACAGTCAAAAATAAAGGTACAGAAGAAATACATTCTTGCATCTAGGGTACAATTTGGACTTGTGTACACTCTAGGGTTAAATATTGGGACATAAATGTAATGTCAGGAGGCCATCTGTGTTTGAGGGGAGAAATATAGACCTCACTTTTTAAAGATTTATTAAGATTTTTTTAAAGAGGTATCCTGGAAACAACTTGTGTGCCATCTTTTAGTAGATAATCCACACAAGTCCTAGTACGAGGCCACAGGTCTGCTACCAGAGGTACAAGAGGCCGGCAGTAGCTCAGAAGGTACAGCGTTTGTCTTAAAACCAGAGGGTTGTTGGTTCAAACCCCTCTCCAGCTGTGTCACCTTAGTAATAAGGCTGTTTCCATAGTCAAGATAAAATAAAAGCATCGTTGTTGTGTCCTTGAGCAAGACACTTCCCCCACATTTTTGGTGGCTTTTAGAGGGTCAGTGTATGGTTGTCTCACGTCTGTGGCCACAATGTAGCTAACTGCCATCAGCATGTAAAAGACTGTAATGTAAAGTGTAGTCTGTAAATGTGGGATATTCACAAGACCAAAAGGTTCAAACTACAAGGTACCAACAAGTACCCTTAGTTGAAGGTACTACATCAGCAGTACATTTGGGGGTACCACCATAGTGAAAATACATCCCTAAAGCTGGAACCAGACTTCCTCATACTATCTGTGTGCATAGATGAAGCGTTTGTGCACCTTTTGTTCATAGTTCTATGAACAGCAGTGCGCCGCAGCAAGTTCTACAGTGTTCACTTTGGGCCAATAGGTGGTGACAGTGAGATGAGTAACACTCTTTAAAAGGCAAGAAGAAAAAAAAGAGTGAAAGTGATTTCTTGCAAGGATTTTGGTCATTTTTATCATATATATGTCTCACCCGTGCTGTTCGTCAATGGACCCTGACGTCCCTACGCCGGCGGCCATCTTACTTCGTACAGCTGCCCCCTTTCTTAACATTGGTGTCAATGAAGCATGTACTAAGTACCTCTAACTTGCTCATTTTTTAACTGATTTTCAAATGGTTTGGATTTTTATAAACGTCAGAGACGTGGCTGTGAATATATATCGAAATATAACGATAATGGTTGGGAAATTCATAAATTGTAAAAGTATCAAATCTCAAGTCTATACATAATACGATTTGTAAGAAAGTAACCCGTTTGTAAATCCGTTCATTTTTAGTCGAGTTATGAGTGTTTTTAGTTAAGCTGATTGCTCACCTTCCATCTGCTGCCATAGAGAGCAGAACGTCAGCTGTACAAAGCAAGATGGCCGCCGTGTAGGGACACCATAGAGTCCCACATAGGGCATCTAGTGATATATATGATATCTATGGTTTTTATGTCCTTGTGGTTCCTGAATGATTCAATGTCCAGATGTTAACGCCAGAAAATCTCCCCAAAAGTCCATGTTGGTTATCCTCTTCTACCCCGGGATTGATCATTTTTGTCCTTTGTCTCTATGGTGCCGCCACTTTAGATGGACAAGGCAGGTACTGCAACAAGCACCATCGATGCAGTCACAAAAATCTGTGCTGTACAAACTCGTTCATGGAGGAGGCTGGGCGACACTAGCAGACAGGTACAATGACAAAATGTATGTAAATGTATTCGTGCATGAAAAGTATGAACCCATTAAGGGTACTTTTGTTTTTGAGCGTGTGAACCTTAACCTCAAGCCTACTGAAACTCTTAGAGGATTTCAGAAATACAAAACTGGTAGTCTTGTCAGGCCAGTGGAGCTGACCAATCAGAGGAGACTTGACTTTTTCAGGAAGCTCACTAACTCTTTTTTTTAAATAGGAAACAAATAAAATGACTGGCACAGATATTATTCTAAAAGCTGTTTTCTGGGAATTTAAACAAGAGGGCTGCCTCTAATGTAAATATGTCTTGCCTCCAGGGACAAATCTTCAGAAACTTTCTTTGCTGTCCTGATTTCCTCTCTATTAAACAGGCTGCTACAAAAGGCTTTCATCCTGGATCATTGTACCTCATTCCTCCTGTGTGTTCCTGAAACTGCTAAAATTACAGCAATATGAGCCACCCATGTCACTGACACTGTCTTCATTATTTCAAACATGTGAAATCTTCAAAATGATAAGTAAATATCTGTGTGCCATCAAAAGCATAAAACAGCATTTGAGGTAACACATTAAGAATGTAGTCATTGATTTTATCTTTAAATTTAATGTATAAGAATTTAGGTCAGATTAAATCGACTGCCATCGTATGATAAAACATTTTTATAATGTTCTATTTCTAGTTTTCATCTCATCCATCCTAGACTGGGTCATGGGGGCAGCAGAGTTTCCCAGACCTCCTTCTCCCTTGCTACCTCCTCCAGCTCTTCCAGAGGGAAAGTTCCCAGGCTAGCTGAGAGGTAGAAGATATCCAGTGAGTCCTGAGTCTGACCCATGGTCTTCTCCCAGTGGGACATGTCTGATGTCTTACTGGGTAGATGTTTCTCACCACATGCCCAAAACACCTCAAATGGTTCCTTTCACTGAGGTGAGCTGTGGCTTTTCAGACTCATTTGAAATGGTTCCCTTTATTTTTGTAGGACTCTGTGCACACTATAATGAACAAAACTGTAAAAATGCAACAGAATAAAACACATGTTGAGATTCTACATAAAGTTGTGTGTCTCTCGTATTCCAACAGGTGAGTTTTGTTTCTCTGGACAACGTTAGATGATCAGCAAACATATGGATTATATGTTTACATTCTTTATGCTAAACCTAACCAACCGACAGCTGGATACGAGTCATGTTTATCGTGTAAAGATGAAATTGTATCACATCCAAAGTGACCAGAAAAATGCCTTTTTGGCTAACGTGGGATCTCCTGATTTTTAAATGCAGCTTTTCTAAAATAAAAATGTATATTATGACAATGAGAGGTAGGTTAGGTGCAAAAATGTTGAATCAATAAACCTGGTCCAACTTGAACAGGTTGGTAGAAAGCTCCCCGTAGATTTCAGCATTCACCTCGACCTGTGACCTTTGGCTCCCAGTGTTTCTGAAACAAGATTTTACTAATTAATATTCTGATAATTAATGTGACCTAATAAAAAAATCTGAACTCCTTGTAGCTCGTACTCATTATGAATGAGTTCCCCCATCGCCAACAGGGAGTTCAAACGGTGCTCAAGAGCCACGATCTTCAACGCCATGTAACAAGAAGACACGATGAGGACACCGACTCTGTGGGGACACACACACACACACAGAAACAAATCTCTACCACACACAGCAATCAGCAACACAACCAAATGAGGCAAAACAATGTTCAAGAGAGGGCAGTATTGTTTTACAGTGTTGTGGCTTCTCGTGTTTCACTTACAGAAACAGGTAGATGAAAAGGAGGACGTGTAGCGACTTTGGCTGTGGGGACGTGTCTTTCTGTGTTAGTCCATGTGTCGTCTTGACCGAGCCTAAAAAAATAAAAACCCTGATTTAAAGTCAATAAATTTCTATTTAAATATTTGTAAAGTAGAACACTAAATACACCACATGCACTTTAACCAGAAACAAACATATAGTAGCTTGATGTTAGCTGCTTTGGTGTATTGAATACATTGTGAAACTACATGTTTAAATAAATAGTATTTATTAATGTGGGTTTTGGTGAACATGGTACAAACAGTGGTTACCTGCTCTTTGAACAACCCGTTTTTTTTTAGTTCAGACCAGACAGATGAGATAACGCGGCTAACCCAGCTAACTTGGCTAACGCTAGTGAACGCCGCCCTACACAGGGCCAATCTAAAACATCTTTAATCTCACAACATTTACAGCAGTTCATGCTAATACTATTTTACCACACACTGTGATGCTAACAGCAGTAGATCCCAACTGAAAGCGTTGCACATTGAACTGGATGCGCTACATCAGCTAACTAGCTAGCTTCATCGCTAATTTTCACTGAAAATAACAAAAAATGTAATCATTTTAGATGCGTAAAGTAAATTTACAGCTGTATAAAAGTTTAAGGTATTTTTGGTATTGTTGTTTTAAGATGAATCTAAACTGGTTTGATTAAACTAGCCGTTAGCTCATCAATTCAGTCAGAATATTATGTTTCTTCAAACTGAGGTGATTCAAAGCAGCAGGTAAGATATTGTTTAGAACCTTTCTGAAGAAATCCAATAAAAAAAATCTGAGCTACCACTTTAAAATACCACAAAGGTCACTATTAACGTTGGTCAAGAAAAATAATGTCCCGTTTGATGCTAACTCATCAATCGTACAGTCAGGGTGTTTATTAGCTGCTCTTTAGCAGCATAGAGCAGCTGTACTGGTTGATATGAAGTCATCTTCAAATGCAAAGCAGTGCTCTTGTGGTGCATTAGTAGCATGCGGAAAAAATGACATTAGCTCCTCTTTTTCCTACAGTCTGTATTTAAATATTGCATCCAGCCATTGTAATGTTGGAACCAAAACGTGATCATATTTGAATAAGAGAGCGAAGAGAAATAGTTACTACCTTAAAGCTTGATATCTGTTTATTTATCAAAGTATTTAAAAAATATGACAAGCACACGCTAATTATAGCCTAATGACGTTATGGAAAATTAACCAATGTAGGGAATGTTGATGCTTGTTGAATGGTTGAGTATTAAACCCAGATATGTTGTTACTGAATACACTTTTAGATCAGTCTGACACTGGACACCGCTCTTTTATTTAGTCATCACTGAGCGGTGACGCACTAAGGACCTGTCTACACTCTTTAGCTTCTATAGGTCGATTGAATTTCTGTAGTCCTTCACTTTGTGCCAGGTGGGAGCCATGCAGGAGGATAATACATGTGTGTAACCACAAACTGGCTTTTAGCCTCTGGAAACAAAGGCCAGTGTTTCAGGGTTCTTTATGTAGCCAGAGAACATATAGATGAAAGTAATGAGTGACTGTGTGGGGGTCATTAAAGCAGATCAATGTAAATAGTTACTGGTCATTAAACCTGAACAACAGATAGAAACCAGAGAATGTTGCAGTGTAGATGAACAGGGTTTAGAGTCTGAGAGTTCAGCTGTTCATTAAAACAGGCATTTTAGCAGTTTGCTTATTTCATAATAAAACAGAACCTGATAAACACCAGATGATTCTTACTATGTCCTGATATATCAAGACCTATATAAACAGGTCAGTGAAAAAGGTGCTTTTTAAAAACCATCGACATTGAAACTTGAGTCCACAGAGGCTGAAATCAAGCTGCTGTTCACTCAGACAGACAGATCCAGTGCTGCAGTACCGTTCTTGAGGGCGGCCCCGTGCTTTTGGGTCGGGTTCTGGAGGTGAATGTCTGCGTGGACTGAAACCTCTCTGCTCTTCACTGCATTTAGAAATGTGTCTGGGAGGTTGGAGAAGTCTGTCCAAACAGAAAAGTTGTCACTCCAGTTGCTTGAGTAAATATGAACACAACTTGAAAATACTTTGGAGATACTTCTGGCTTTTTTGGATGGGAGTTTTGCCTACAGGGGATTTTTTGGGGTCATTTGAAAGGATCCTCATTGTTTTCACATCGACTGTCTTCACAGACACAGGAGCTCTCCAGATCAAGTGTTCCTGGGATTTTTTTTTGGGGGGGGGGTTGTCCCAGAATTTAGCAAAGACTGTATGAGACCTGACACCCTACTACACAACCATACAAAGCACGTAATGGAAGAGGACACACCATCTATTTTATCAGAGTCTGGGGTTTGAGACCCGGAGCTGCTGCTCTCCATCATCTCTTGCCGTCTCTGCAGCACAACTCCATCCAGGTCGGAGAAATCTCCAGAAAGGTCCTGTGGTGCACGGACAAACAAAGCCGGCGTTGAATTACAGCAGAACAATGCACTTCTGTGGAGTTCTTATCACAATGAAAACATCCTGAACAAAACATTCCTGAAAACAGAAGGACAGAGACGTGACCGACCAGAGGAAGCGACGACGGGCAGCTGGTTCTGAAGCTGTTTTCACATGAGGAGGTCACAGGGCTGCTACTGATCTTATCCACCTGGAACAACAGCACGTTGACAGGAAAATATTCAAAATCTGACTCATCTGACCGGGGTAACATGAGACTTCATTAATCTAAAAAATATCTGAATTCATACTGGGAACTTTCTGATATCTTAAGGTGTAGTTAAGTCACCAGAAGTACGTCTCCTTGGAGAAGCTGCGTCATGTCCTTACGTCGTTCAGCGGAGGCTTACAGCTAGGGCTGAAACGATTCCTCGAGTACCTCGAATAATTCGAGTACAAAAAAGCCTCGAGGCTTCGTTTAATTCATATTTAATTAATTTATGGCTTTGCAATCGCCCGAGGGCATGTTTCACCCGGACCAAAATAAGTGACGCACATACACACTGCACTGAATGCACACGCGAGTAGCGAATGTAACTTAATTTTCTCTTAAGCCACGGCGGACAACTAGACCGTACTATTTCAACTAGTACTAGACCGGTACAGACCGAAAAACATTGGTAGGTACCGGTAGCGAAAAAACACGGTGCCGACTTTGGTACTTTTACTATAAAATGTCCCTGTAAATGAGATGCTTCATTTATCCGCCTGCGCAGCTACACGGGTGGAGACACAGGTGAGACGGAGGAGCAGAGAGCCCCTCCCCTCCCTGTCAAAACAGCGTAGCCGCTACGCCGTAGCAACTTTTGGGTTAAAAATTCCAAAAAACTCTAAAGTTTGGCCGCATTTTGGAAAGGTAAACAGGAACAGAGCAAAATGAAACATTTGCTATGAGATTTGTGCCGCAAAAAACAGGCATTCCAGCAATTAGTCGAAGCCACGCATCGCATATGGAATTAACTTGCTGCAGCAGCAGCGTGTTCACTTCAGTCCCACTGAAAAAAAGGTGTGTGAGGGGAAGACAGTTACTGTACATAACAGAAAGTTCTGAGGTAAGCAATAAATACCGGTAATAATAGTAAATGCACTTATATGCTTATACTTATACTTATTTTCTGCATTCTCTGAACATGCACGCGCATCGACCAAACCTGTACCAGTAGGGGGCGCTGTCGTACAGGACGCTCCGTGTGTTTCTCTGTTTACAGTCTCGTTCACTGAGGACTCACAGCTCATTTCTACTAAAAACCTACCCATTCTCCAGCTAAAGACGGATTTATTTTTATTTTTAAACCTTTCACCTCACAGAATGGCAAGGCTTGACAGGGTTACGCGTTTATTTTGGTCAGAAAGTTCATCCAGGGCCGAGTCAAGTTCAGCTTCAGAGTCCAGCAGCAGCTCTCTGCTAACAGAGCTAATATCAGAAGCAGCAGGGACAGAGAGGGCTCATCAGACCCTCGTAGTATTGTTGGAATAAGATTGTGAACTTTGAGTGATTAAACCCTACACATTGAGCTGTACAGTTCATGTCCGAAGTATATGCGCCGCGTGCACGCGCGCACACGCGACCGGACGCGCGTGTCGAGATGTTTTGAGGAGGAGCCTTTGGACGCTAGATTCAAAAACTGCTCTCTTGATGAAATCCTCCAGAGTGCCGCTTTAATAACGTCATCTCAAGATGTGTTATTGATGTCCAGATAAAAGAGCTTGTTTTCTCAAAATAATGAAATATCTCAACATTTCTAAATGAAGCTCGTTTTCTTGAGACAAGTCATTTATCTTGTTATTTTTACTTTTCTCAAAATGAGTTATGTCATTATTCTGAGAGAAGAGTTTTCTGAGATGTGAAATATTTGTTTTTTCTTGTTTCCTGAAGATGAGTCCCTTATTTCATTATTTCAGGTTACTAGAGCTTATTTTCTTGATATCCCGTAAATTTGTACGTATCTAAATCATTTCCACAAAAAGCCTGTTTTCTTACGATTATTTGCTTCATTATGTTGATACAGTATATGGAAGCTTTTTTCTCAAAACAATGAGTTATGTCTTTATTTTGAGTTTGTTTTCCTATTTTTTGAGATGCCAAAGCTTATTTTCTCAAGGTAAAAGAAAAAAACTGTTAAAAATAATGACTGAACAGTCCTCACTAATCAACACTTTACTGTTAGAGATCACCTCTAAGCTTCATGACAGTGAACCGGTCATTATTACACCCTAACATCACTAATTTAACAAAGTGAAAACTGTTTTCTAGCTAGTCCCTGTCCTGGAAATTAAAACCAAGAAGTTTTTAAAAAGCATGTCATTTACCTCCAGATGAGGGCAGATGGACTTTAAAAGCTTGAAGGTGTTGTTTCGATAGAGGAACGACACAAACATGTGCTGGAACAGAGACATTTACAGTCACTTAAATGTTCATGTGATGACATTAAAAACTAATGATTCTTACTTGTTCGCTTGTGGTCACAATCACCAGGGCGTTTGGCACCAATAAGGCTGTTTTTGTTTTTTTGATTAATTTCACAGACAGCACTGGGATGGAAATCTGGCAATGAGACAAAAAACCCTAAATACCAGATAGATTAGTATAATCAGATATGTTCCTAATGCAGCTAAAAGCAGCAGACCTTGGTGTCTTTGCCAAAGACTTTGGAGTAGAAGCAGATCCAGTTATCAGAGACAAACATCCTGCCCTGATATAACATCTCCTTCTGCCAGGCACAGGTGTAACCTGAAAACAGAGACGTCCCTTCAGTAAAACTCTGCAGCGTTGCTTTGTTTGGTTTGGTTTTTCTTCTGTAAAGGTGGAATTTAAACCTTACTTTGTTTGAGGATCTCATCTTTACTGACTTCCTTAAATAACTTGTGGTACTGCGCGTTGGTCTTCGATAACTAAAGAGAAGGTTTCATTATATTGTGTGAAATGTTGGATTGGGTCCATTTTGCTGGATCAGAGCAGACCACTACCTGGTTGGACTGGGATTTCTTCCTGTCTAACTTCGTGTCAAAGTCATACAGACTCATTGGTGAAAGTGGCTCCACAGGTTTCTGCCTGTGAAATAGAAGGTCAGTGTTTAGAGTTTACAAAAAACAAAAAGTCCATCTTGATATGCACGCCGCCGCCGCCGCCCTGCGGTTAAGGCTGCTGATGCAGCGACACTAAAACCTGTAAACAGCACTTTGCTCATCAGGGATAAAACAGGACAGAGGTCATTATGTGTTCAGGTGGAAAGCAAGACAAAAGTATGGTTTGTTTTTATGATTTTGAGTATTGTTTTTAGCATTAAAAGTTAATATCTTACCTGTTGTAGATAGCTCTTTGAATGGCCTCAGTTTAGAGAAATAGTTCTGACCAGACTGATGCGCTAACAGCTAGCCGGGCTGGGATATTTGTATTTCAATTTCAACTTCTATTAATCACAAAAACAATCTAATTGACAAAAATGATTTCATCACATTTACATTGCTTTTATTTTGTGACTCGCGTACATCTTGTAGTGGTGTTTTTAGAAGGTCAGCACCAAAATGCACCAGAAGCCAATAAAATAATACGCCTCTATTATTTTCTGTTATGATCTACGTGTACCCCGTGACACGGTGTACGGTGATATTTCTCCATACGGTTCTATTTCTAAGGAACTGCACGCTTGAAATTAGGGCTGGGCGGTATACCGGTTCATACCGGATACCGGTGGTTTTTTGGTTATGATATGAATTTTTCATATACCGCTATACCGGTGAACAGCCCACACAGCGTCCCGGATGTTGGCAGCGGGGACACATTTCACCGTGACACACAACACCGTGAAACTTTTGAACCAAGAACGGTGACGACTAGCGAGAGCTGTCACGACAACTTACAAATTATGAACCCAGAGGAACTTATTCCAAAAAGAGGAGGCACTCGCACGTCTGTTGTTTCGGGGGTTTTCAGGTTTAAAAAGTCGAACGTGACAGAGCAACGCTGTTAGCTGGCGGAGCTAGCCGGCAAGGCTAACCAGCAGCTTGCTTCACGTAGCCTTCACCTCCGCAGCTAAAACGGCTAGTAGCAGTCAGTCAGACGTCCATTAAAGACGTATTCGCTAAAGGGACTGCTGATGAAAAAAAGTCAGCGGTGGGTCGAGAAAACAACGCAAAAACGTTCCACGGTAGGTTATTTATATCTTAATAACTTCTCTCTTTTGACAAACATACTTTGAAGGGGTTATGTATTTACCTGCCTGTGACTGGACATGAAAACACTATGATATTCTGCATATAAAAGTAAAATGGACTATTAAAAGCCGATCTAGTGCAGTAATTATTTCATAATTAAAAGATATTATGGGTAGTAATGGCCGTGTAAAAAAATACAGTCAAATACCGTAAAACTGATATAATTTCAAGAAAAACCGTGATAACATTTTTTGCCATACCGCCCAGGCCTACTTGAAATAAACACATTTTTATGAGTACTCTCTACATGCTTGGATTTCCAAGCATTCAAAGCAGCTTTTCTTTGTTTTATTAAGTGTTTCACAACACTGTCTGTGCATGATTGGTTTACCACAAAGCTACTCAACTCTACCTGCTGGTGTAAATTGGTGACCGTAGTGATCAGGGTTTCCAGCCATACTGTGTTCCTCAAGCTGTCACTATGTAACGAAAGCCCCCAACTGCACATGGATTTTATACGGCCTTTTCAGGTTTGTAATTGAGTCCTACTGCTCTAGATTTTTTAGATTTTACAAAACTAAAAAACCTCTGCTATTAAATAAGAACTTTGTGCTTTCAGGAAGTAGTCTACTGGTGATTGAGGTGTGTATTTCTGAGTGTACTCGTTCAAAATACACAACAAAATAGGGATGAAAGACTGGTAAAGTGAACACATATCATCATAAAGCATCTAGTGTCTCTGGAGGAGCATGACAACGTGGCATTAAAAACACAATAAGTAATCGTTATGAAAACGCACAGAAAATGTTTTTCTTCACAACTGAACTGCCCTGAATTATTAGCATTAAGAAACCCTCTCATGTCAAAATGTCATAGTGATGTTTCATAAACCTTTTCACTGACATACACAGTTGTTTACATAGAATTCTAGTTATTTACAGCAGAAATGAGAAGATCTGTCACACTTCTGGTCTGGACAGATAATTGTACAATGTGAAAACTGAAGTCAATATCAAGGTTTAAAATCATTTTACAAGCATGAACAGAGACGACAGAAACCCACCTCTTCAACACTGTCATTAAACATTAGCTCGTATACGTCTGGTCAGAACTCATCAGTTTCTCTTATTCAAAGAGCCATCTGTCTGTGAAAGCCAATATGTTAATAATGCTCCCAAAAAACACTTCAAAAGACCTGAATATCACCAGCAATTCTTCAAAAAATAAAAAGCAGGTTAAATACTAGAAGTAAACCAAAGTAATTACACAACAATGTGTGGTAGTTTTAGCATTACAATGCATGACTGAGCATCCAGACTGCTGCTCAGCGTTCATTTGAGGATTAAAATAAAGAGATCACCTGACGCTGGCTGGTTTCTTCCTGCTGTCTGAGGGGTCTGACTCTGTGTCCAACAGCAGCCGGAGGTCTGGAGACGTCTGTCCACGCCTCCTCTGTCTCCTCTCACCTCCATGGTCCACTTCCAACCTGGACACAGGCGTTCAGTCACCACTTTACATGTGGTTTTCACACCTAAGCTTCATTTGACATAATGGACACCAGCATCATATATAAAGTAATGCACAAGAAGCCAAAACGTATTGTGGTTTGTTGAGTTTGGTCCTCTAGAATTACTGGATGCAAATGTAAACGTCCAGGTCAACATTCGTCCCTTCAACTTAAAGCCCATCAAGCAGGATGTAAATAACCTCCATAAGAGGTTTCTCTTCAGCTGAAATGCAAAAAAAGCGGCCTGCCCCCCCCCCCTCTCCCCGCTTCCTGTTCTGCATCTTTCCTCGACTCACGTAAAGCTCTTCCCCCGGGAGTCCTTGCAGCAGGGAAGTGGTTCTGGAGCGGCTAACGGGGTCAGAGGGGAGTCCGCCTGCTCGCCCACCAGCACCATCACGCTCCAGGCCTCATCGCTTCTCCTCCATCGGTTCCCACTGCGCTCACACGCAGGGCAGCGGTTCTTCAGCAAGTCCTGAAAGTTTTCTCTCTGGATCGATCGCTCGACGGACGCACCAGAAGCAGCGAGGAGGAGGAGGAGGAGGAGGAGGAGCCGGGAAGAGGGGGAGGGAGCAGCCGGGAACAACGTCAGGAGAAACACCGGGAAGGACGGAGCGCGCTCCCGCTGGGAGGGACGGACAGCTGGTTAAAAGAGGTCAAAGGTCAACTATACTAGTGAAGGGGTTAACTTAAATAGTTTCTGTTTTTTAAATGATCAAAAATGATTCGAATCATCTGTCGCTCTCGGTGTATTTACGTGGAACTTCCAGCAGGAGGCAGCACAGTTTAACTAATGCAACGTCAACTGATCTCAGGTCAGGTTTTATTAGTTTTCTCTCCAAGAAAAATACACATGACACTAGGGCCATACAGGTTCCTATCAGAACATTCATTACATTTAAATCATATAATCTTAAGGGCCCTCTAAAAATAAATAATAAGTAATAATAATACATATAAAACATCAATATATATAATAATATAAATAATAATACATTAATTATTAAATAAATTACCTTATTCTAAATCAAGATTTGAAATATTTGAGAGAGAAACATTTATTTTACAATGTTTATTACAAGGCCTTTGTTATTGAGGGTGGTCATATTTTTTACAGAGTAAATCAAACTTACGTCATTTATAAAACACAAATATCAACAAGGTGTTGGCTAGCTTGTTTTTAAATGTTTACTACCTTGGTATTTGACACATTTTTGCTTAATGAAATCATACGTTTGTCTAGTCGTCCTTTATTTTATTGTTTATTTTACTTGTGTTTTTTGCAGAAGGCAATGACATTACATTTGTAATAATTTCACCAAATCACCATGAGGTGACAAAAGCCAGAGATTAAGCATTTTTATGAGATAATTAGAATAAAATAGAATGCCTTTTATTGTCACTGTACAAAAAGTACAATGAGATTAAAAGCAGCTCCTTCAGTTCAGTCACACACAGTCAAAACAGCCAAAGGAAAAGAAAGAAAGCAAAACAATAAATATACAAACAAATGGTGCAAAGTAGCGCTATGTACATAATAGATATTGATGTTATTGTCAGTAGCGTATCATACTGGATATTGCACAGAAAGATGAGCAGAAGGGAGACCTGAGGGGTTGAGTCAGTGCAGGTTAGAGTTTAGGGTGGTTATTGCTTTTGGGAAAGAACTGTTGTTGAGCCTGTTGGTCCTGGTTGTGATGCACTTGTAGCGCCTCCCAGAGGGCAGCAGGTCAAACAGGTCACAGGCAGGGTGGGAGTTGTCTTTAATGATTTTTTCTGCTCTGCTGAGGCAGCGGGAGGTAGAAATGTCCATCAGGGGAGTTAGGGGACAGCCAATGATCTTCTGGGCTGTCTTCACAACCCTCTGAAGCCTCTCCCTGTCAGCCATGGTGCAGCTGCCATGCCAAACTGTGATGCAGCAGGTCAGCAGGCTCTCGATGGATGAGTGGTAGAAGGTCAGTAGCAGGTTGGAGTCCAGGTTGTGCTTCTTGAGGACCCTCAGGGGATGCTGAGCCTTCTTGATGACCGCTGTGATGTTGTCTGTCAGGAGATGTCAGCAGAGATGAGCACCCCCAGAAACCTGAACGTATGGACCCTCTCCACACATTTCCTATTGATGGGAAGGACTTAAGGTGTTGTACTGTTTTGATGAATGAGTTGCCTCTAACTTGTTCTCAAATGACTGCTTCCTTGGTTTAAAATGACATTATTTGTCATTTACAGTATTTTAATGTGTCCTTTGTTTGAATGAAATGATCAGTCTTTTTGTTGTTTTTACTTTTCTTTTTTGTTGTACTATCACCAAACCACCACAAGGGGGCGGTAGTCTTCTATCAAAAGATAAGATCTTTATTTGCCATTTGTACATACACAGTTGGGCTGAATATAAAGGGCTTCTTGTGCAGATCTGTCACAAGGAAAGCTCTGCTATATACTTTTAATCCACGTTTTAAATAAGAGGCCTCAGCTGGTCATTAGTTTAAATGGACCCACTTGTCAAAATGACAGCTTTTCATCACGATACTGCATGATGGTATTCTCACAATCATAATGTTGTTTCAGTGATAGAAAGAACTTTTCTCTCTGCTCAGCACATTTGATTCACACCATCCTCTGAGGATTGGTCACGTTACAATGTGACTGTAGTTGTATAAACGTAAGATCAGTGAGGTCTAAATGCCTTAAGAACACCAGACTTTATATTATCACTATAAAAAGGATGTTATAAACATAATCAGTTATACTGTGTTAAAGTGGTCATAGTTAAAAGAGACTAGTTCAACAGCTGGCACACACACTCAGATTTAATTGAATCACTATGTGACTAAACTTCAACCAGAACATTTGCATGGCAAAAATGTCAGAAATGATTTTCAGTTCTGACTTTATGCAAAAGTGTTGCAAATGATCCATCATGACTGATGTGCCTCCAGCTAGTCACCAAGAGTCACACAGTCAGTAACTAGAATGTTTAACAAAATGTCATTAGGATTACTCTACAAATACACAACCCATTGTGTCTGCTAATTAGGTAAAAACAGATCAAACTGTACCATCCTATTAGACAGACTGACTATGAGCTCATCAGTAACACTAAACAATGTATTTTAAAGACATTTCTGATCAAACTAAAGCTAGTTGTAGCTCATAATGGGGAGCTGTGACACACTGCATGTATATTAATCCAACCTTATTAGTGTCATTCTGCTGCAGATATTACATGCAAAGTTGCAAAAACCAGAAAACTGCCCAAAATACTCATCCATACCATCCAAAATATAAATATAACTCAAATTTGAGTCATCCTTTATAAGAACCCTAGAACTAAACTATATGTGTCATTTCTTTCTGGGTATTATTTCCCGTATTTTGACTCCAGGAGGCGCTGTTGCAGCATTTACTGACACCTCATCAGGGACGGAGGACTTGTCCGTGTTTATTACAGTAATGTGCAACATATTGACTAATTCTTTTTTTACAAAGCTCTGCAGGAGAGACACTTCTGTGAGACTTGGGTTATATCCAATGGCTGCAGAGAAAGCCAAGAAGACTCTTATTTCCAGGGCTGTGTTTAATGTCAATCAAAATGTGCAGCACATGGTTCAAGTGCAGGGTAACCTGTCATCATATCTGCTACCAAGCTACCACAGGAAAAAGTGAGAGAAACCACAAAATAACTTCTTAAATTACCCTTCTTTCACTGGTATCTCAGTGTAATTATCAGGGAGAAGAGCAAACAGCTACAACCTGTGCTACATACAGTACGTACATCCATACATATAGATTATGTTGAACTAACCCAAACCCTAGGCCTAATCTTCAAATTTATAGTTCTAATGCTAATTCCAAAGGTAAACACTATAGCTCTCCACATGTCACCCTGCATGATGGGAATCTACAGATGTACTTTGCTAAAGAATTAATACAAAAACAAAACATTTTAAAAATGTTGAGAAAACAACTTTTTTCCATGTATTCTGTTTAAGCATCTTAAAAGAGGGAAAATACATTTAAGGACCAGACAATCAACCTCGAGAAGTTATCATTCAGTGTTTTTACATCAAAAAACCAAACTAATGCCTTCAATCGACTGAAGTCGTGTTTTTTTAATGCATGTAAACACGTTAGTCTGGCTGAAGACCAACTGGATCTACAGCACCCACAGGATGCAGCTCGATTTCATCTGCATGTTAACAGCTCAGTCGAACTAATGCTGGCTGGACGCTCCCCTTCCGGGATCAAGGAAGTGGGATTACAAACAAATCAGTAGATCACAAGATGGCAGCAAAACAAATGAACAGCTTATAGAAGAAGACATTTGTCCGATGGAAGCCTTTAGAACAAGAGTTTTTAAACGTTAAGAAAACAACCGGCATCACGCCGACATGAAAGGGCGCACCTATCATAGCGGAGTGGAGCGAACTTTATTTGAGAGTTCGGTTTTCTAACGTACATGTAAACTAAGATAAAGACTCCCACTTTATTACGGTTTTTCTCAATTGCTAAGACACGTTTCTTGAAAACTGCTCTCCGTTTCTCCAAAGTTTGAACACAAAACCCAATTTTCAAGCTAAATTCACAAAATCTCAGACTCTACTTGCAAAACCAAACTTTCACCTCAAAACAGTTCAATCTGTGCAAAAAACTGAACTTTGTTGTCAAATCGAGCCCCGAGTCAATCAAAATGATAAACACTAAGAACAGTCACTAAACACTACGTAGAAAAATAGAGCCATGGCTCTCTGAACTGGTTACTGTGGATGTTCCCTTACATCATCAGACACAAGTGGGATCAGTTTTTACTTGTAGTGTTCAAGTGGTGACACCAGTGCTTTAATTGTGTTTGACTTCTGTCACCTGTGCTCACTATTATGCAGCACACGTGCATCACAATGAAAATGTGTTGAAAAGTTGTGTCTAAACAGCTGACAAGAGCTTATGGTTTTGTCAAAATAGTGATGGTTTCAATCAGTGGGTTCAGACAACAGGGTTTAGTGTTTTAGCAACTGAGAAAACCTGTAACATTAGATCGACCTAGAAGCGCATGTAAACGCACTGATTGAGATGTAATAAATGAGCTTTCAGGGAATTCATCAGGCTGCTTAAAATGACCAAAGATCTCTGTGAGAATATTTTTAAATGATTTTACTTTTGAACAAAACTCGTATCCTATTTTTAAACGCAGCTCATAGGTCATTCAACATTTTAGCGGTGTTTTGTTATATTTATGTCCCAAGGCGTTGCAGCCATGTTGAAGTGTGTTTCTATGTGAAGTTATAAACTGGAGGTATCTACGCTGTTGTAAATGTTTATAATAAATATGGATACATTCCTGACTGCTACATTTTGCTGCTGCTGATATTTTTGTTACTAAATAAACAAAATTTGATGTAAAACTGATGCTGGTGTAAATGATTTTATAATAATGTTTAAATGAATCTCATTGAACTTCAGAGACCGGAGCTACTTTCACTAGCCGTTAGCTCATCAGCCCTGGAGGATGTAAATTCTGTTTCTCCAAACTAAGGCTGTTCAGATCTATAACAGGTCAAAGTTGGATAAATTACAAATCCTGTTAGCGGTACAGATAGGGAATTATAACATCTGGACCTATCCATGCTAACAGGCTCAGTGTTTTCCAGCTGTTATGCTAGGCTAAGCTAAGCTAAGCTCTGTGTTTGTTTTTGTTGGGGTTTTTAAAGCTCTGTGTTATTCCCATATAAGATCAAGTTAGACTAAAACAGTCTGACTAAACTGGAGCGTTCTGTGTAAGAGTTGGACTTTCTGTTGCCTTTTCCCTCAGAGGAACGTCTTCTGTCAGCAGAGGCCTTTTTTCCTGTCATACGCCACAGCGTGGAGAGACAGAGAACAAGGAAGGCATAGAGAAAGGAGGCTGCTGTGTGAAGGAGTGTGTGTGCAAAAATGGTTCTTGTGATGGGGGAAGATTGAAGTCCTGTTAAGTGCTCTGCTTGAAAGCATGTCTGGCCTCATTAGCTGTCAGTTGTAACAATACTGAACTGGCAGTGAAGACAGGTTGGAGTCTAGTGGTCATAAATCACTTCTCGACAGCTGCCTGACAAGCTGGGAACCAGTACACAGCCCTCTCAGCCTCCCTCCACACTGCACAGGCACACCGTCGTCTAAGAAATCATCACTCTCACCCTGAAATTACATAGAGCCTGCAAAAGCGCTATGCAGTGTTTTGCGTGAGGGAAATTGCTCTCCTTTCATGTTTTCCTGCGTAGATGAACTCGTCTCCAGCGCCTGTCCGTCGTGGTTGTGTCCGTTAGCTAAACGAGAAGTGGCTGCACTGATTTCTATGAGGCCGCGGTGAGGAGGGGGGTTAAGAGTAAGGCTTGCAGGTCATTAATCACGGCCCCTGACATGCAGAGCAGGAGGCCAAGGCTCCCCTATGCATACAGCTGCTGGGCCACACTCAGTGCACAGGCGATGTGTTGACCCTCAGACGCCCCCACACCCAGCGCCTTTGGCTCTCATCTGTCCAACTCCCTCACTGTTTGTGTCAGTCATTGTTGGTGTCAGACACAGCCCCCCCACCACAACACTCCTCACACCGTTTCCTCTAACTACTGGGCCAATCCGCTCACAGGTTTGGATCACAGATTAGCCCAGTCTCACGTGAAAAACAACAAAAGTCATGTCAGAGTCCCACTTTAGTTTCTAAGTTCACTAATCCTGACGTTCTATGTGCAGCGGAAGAGCGAATACAACGAAAAACGTCGACAATACAACTTTTTGTTCTAGTGTTCTTCAAATGATGACACTTATGTATTTAAAAGTATTGTAAGTAACCAACCAATGCACTGTGACTCCATAAGTTCTGGGAGGGATTTTCATGTCTCCCACTAGTTTGTTATAGTGATGGTGACTTACAGTATTTGTTCAAAAGCCTATAAATTACACATATTTCTGCCTGTTTCCTATTTTAAACTTTTATTTTTATGACTCCAGGTAATAATTTTTGTCATTAACAAAGAAAATGAGTTAGTGAAATTGTTTAACTTAATTTTATTTTCAAGTTGTGCTTTGATTTGACCATTAGTCCCCATGGCTACACAGCATTAGTTTTATATTGTGGTCAAAAGATCTAAATAACATAATTACTTTTCTTACAAAAGAGGATTTCAACATGTTCAAAGACTTTCTTAAGGTACCATGAGTCAGAAAGTGCAAGAAATGAAAGACTTTGAAGGAGTTAGTGACCAAATGGGAATAAAATGAGTCTAAAACAAACCAAATCAAATGATGTGACAGTGACACAACTGTTTAACCAAGTTAATCAACTGTATATAAAACATATCGCTAAACAATTTAATGTACAAATTCGGTGTGATTCCAACTAAAAATGTACATATTTTCTCACATTGTCATGTTTCCAGTCCCAAAAACCAAGCGAACCAAGTTGTGGCAGAACCGTCAGAGAAAGCTGGACTGACCTTGTCAAACTGCTCTTTCAGAGGTCAATGATTAATAATCCTCTTCAAAAAACGGTTCTAACATTTGGCTCTTAGTTCACATTCCCACCATTTTATGCAGAGAATCTCCTTCCTGTCCTATTTATTTCCAAAGGCACAAAAACTAAGTTGCCATCTCACTGTGCTCCCATCTCCTGGCGTGGTGTTACCCAGAATCACAGCTGCTTGCATGATGATAAAAGCCAGTCAGGCTGCAAGACACTGAAACACTGTCTCATCATTCATGGCTAATCAATCATTGAGTCCAGACACAAGACATCTGTTGAAAGCTGATTTCTTATCTGCCTTCCAGCGTGATTTAGAGAACATCTGGAGTTTCTGAGGCCTTTGGCTCTTTGCTGGCTGAAAAAACTCACAGAGGAGGCCAATTTTCAACAATGCATTGACACTTTAACTGTAGACCAGGTGATCTATTGCAGCATAACGTTCACTTTGAATGAATGTGATGCAGATGATGGAAACCAGAAGATGTATCAAGATTGTTTTTCATCCCACTGACATATTAAAAAAGCATTTTTCAAGTGGAGCTAAATTTGGAGGAATGAATGAGTTTCGTTGGCTATAAGCCCTGTTTACATATAGTTTGCTTTTTCTTTACACAGCATCCAATTTGTCATATTGCTAGTAGCTTTTCTACTAGAAATTATAATATTTGATGCTGTTGCTGCTTGATTTCAGTTTTGGGGGGTGAAATACAAAGCAGGCATCGTTGATGTTTGTCCTTACAATAAAATGTTTTCAGTGACCAAGAAGTTCCAGGGAAAAAATCAAACAAAATGTGTTTTATTTTTGTCACATTTTTAGATATTAGGTGTGCAAAGAATTTAAACCCTCATTTTTAGTCATTTGGTAGAAACATGTTGATTTTTTTAATCCTAAAATGGTACAAAAAGGACTTTGATGCTGGATTAAGAAGAACATGTTTCACTCTTAGTTATACGAGATTAGTGTTTGCTAGTAAAGAATCAATATTTTGCAGATAGCAAATTTAGCTAATAGAAGATGAGTTAAAAAGAGCTGATGGTTTCTGAAAGAATTTATTAAACACGATATAAAAAATACTTTAAACATCAATTGTAACTGTTTTGTTTACTAGTGCCAACCGCCCTTTTTTCGTTTGTTTCATTTAACTAAAATGCTATCGCTCATGTTAGCAAAAATGTTTTGCTAACATGACTGTCACTGCCCGATCTGTAACAGAAACCCGATCGGTTCTGCACATGTGCGAAATGAGTCTACATCCGCTGAAGCTTTTTACGGTAATTACGGGTCAGAGTATCTGTTAAGATGTTAACAGTAATTAGTATTTATTAAAAAGTTTACAATAACGTTTCATACAATGTCAAAGAAAAGAAAAAAGAAAAAGGGAGTTATGGATCAGGACGGCCCGATCCTTACTGCACAAAGTCAGACGTTACAGGTCAGGTCTACCTGATCAGTTCTGCGCATGTGCAGAACGCGTGTACTCACACTGAAGTGTTTTACGGTAGTTACGGTTCAGAGTATCTTTTAAGGTGTTAACAAGTACATATTAAATCTACTGTATATACATACATAATGTATTAAAATGTTTATACACGTATCCATTGTTTAAATGTCCGAGCAGTCGAAAAAGAGGCAAAGCTGTTGGTAAAGCTAAGGGCTAACTGGGAGCTAACCGTCTCATTCAAAAGACTTGAATGTCGCTAAGTTGGCAAAAAGAGGAAGTGACGTAGTCTTCGCGCATGTGCAGAACTGATCGTGCTTCAGTTACAGATCGGGCCGTGACAATGACATATTAAATTGTATACAGAGAAAATCATGCTACATTTTATAGCTAATGTTTGATAAAAGTTTATGTTTTTACTCAGTGTTTTGGATATTTGTTGTATATTGGTGCAAACAAGACAATATTTTCACTGATAAATCTTATTTAAGGTTAGCATTTCAGGATGACAATTTACCAGTGCATATCCTTTTCCTTCAGATAGCAAGTTTTGCTCATCTAGGTTAGCTGAAAAGAGCTGCTAGCTAAACTAGCATTTTCTTTGATGAGTTGTTCCATATTTGATTTGTTGCAATTTCCCTTACTAGTAAATGTTTTGTAACATATCAGAATTGTAAGTAATGTTATAAATATACTATTAATTATTGATTTATTTTTAACTTGGAGTGTATGTAGCTAGTCTCACATGCTAGGCTAGGGCATGATGTTAGCAAGATAGCATATTTATTGTGTTCCTCGCTCATCTTGACAAATGTTCATTGTGACAAATGGACAAGTGTCTAGCATTGTGGTATTTATTCAATAAGTTTTGTGGTTTTCAACCATATTTTTCTACATGAGCTTATAAATTGTGCCAAACATTCAAGAATTACTCAAGATTGCTGTGCATAAGTTTGAGTCAGTTTTTTCTCATCCTGTTCTGTTGTTAGTTTTTAATAAAGTTTTCTGTGGACCATTTGTTGGCCTCTCTATTAGTTACACAGTTAATGATGCATTAGAAAATGTAATAATAATATGATATAATAATTAGAGAATAATTAATAAAATGTTAAGCGACTACTATTCCACATTTGACATATTTTTCATTATTTTTCTGTGCTCAGCATCTCTTGCTGCTTTAACACAGCACATAGCTAAGTGCACACACACACACACACACACACATACGGGTTTATGTGGTATAGCTGGACCTTTTTCCCAAACAGGCCCGGTGGTGGTTTACATGGACTACCCTTTCCAGAGGTCCTAGACCAATGAGAGATAGATAAAAATGCTGCAAAAAATCTGAAAAAAATTCAGCTCACTTTGGTGTGTAGATACACACAACACAGCATTTTTTACAGCACCCTGACTGTGCTGTGGTTTGTATGGGCCTTCTTTTTGGTGGTTTATGATAACCACAATCAGGCACTATGAGGACTTTAAAGGGACATTTGCATCATATTTGGCGCCATCTAATTTGCATATATACACACCTGGTTTATGAGGACCAAATATACATTAAGGGGACTTTAAAAGGACAATTGCAAAACATTTAAAAATCTCCAAATTAGCATGAGTACACAACCTGACACCAGTCAGCATTAACATAACTTGTCATTTATTTGTAAAACAAATATAGATCAGACATTTAAAGCCTTTTTTATATAAGTACAAACATTTAAAGAAAAACTGTCTTCCCATAATAACAAAATAACTATAATTTTCACAAACTAAGTCAAAATTGTTGAAATGCTTTTCAAAAAAACTTAAAAGTTTGTTGAAAACATAAAAAACCAGAGAAATACCTCTCAAAAAACAAAACACAAAAACAAAAACAAAAAACAAAACAAAATAAATGAGAAAACAATATGACACATAACTATGTCATAATCTATCTTTGCTTCAGGGATTGCCTGTTGGCAGTTATTTCACAGTTTCTCACAAAGTCTCTTGTATTTTGCACTGTTCTTTGACCTAAGACAGGGTTCTTAGCCAACCTACAATGACTGTACTCAATTTTAGAGGCCAGTTTTCCTTGACTTATGTGTGTAACATCAGCAAATACGTTATATCCTCTGAACTTTGACCTTTGTTGATCATCACTACAATAACCCATCTTTTTCCCAATAACTTGGATTAAAATGACTCTTTTATTATGTTGTAACCTGAATCAACATTCCTTCCAGGATCCGGTCATGTCGGAAGACCCAGAACACTTTCTTTAGTTAATAATTAAACTTAAAGACTCTTTGATGTTTCATTCTAAAGGACACTACCTTTAATCCACTGTCCAGAAATGTCTTAATATGATTCATTCATTTTCTTCCAGTATTAATGAATGTTGATGTTGCATCAGTATTATTTCATGTTTCTACTTTTGCTAAAAGGTTAAATCATATAATAATTCCTTTAGGGTTAATCTGGGGTCCTTAATGCCGAGAGCCACGTGACTTGGTAAACTCCTTCCTATAGGGCCACGTGTCAAAAAGAAGTCATGTTAGACTTCCAGCCCGGAAGTCCCCCAGTTCTCGTTCAGCCAGCAACGAGATGAGAAGCGACCGTTTCCTCAGCTACACGGTACGCTCAGGTGCCGACTCTCCCTGCGGGTCTCAAACCCCCCGTTTAAAAGTCTATGTCATCTTCCCCACTCTAAGCTAGACACCATCCGTCTGCTTCGTTTTCGCCTGCCATGGGGAAGAACCTGCGAGCCTCCCCTTCCAGCCAGACATGGGGCTGCTGAACCGACTCTCGGGCTTTTCCGTGCCTTGGGGCGACCTCACCAGCCGCCTCAGGGATCCGAGGACCGTCCTGGGCACCCGACCCACAGACGACCCTCCTGGCCACGCTGAATCGACCCACGGAGCGATCTCAGCAGGTACCAACTCTGATCTGGTAAAACTGAGGCTCTTGATAAGTAAACTCCTGCTAACTTAGTCTCACTCCCCTCATAACTAGTTCGGTAACTCCCTAGATATATCTTATATCACGGGCTCTCGTCATTAACTCTCAGCTTAATGCCATCAGAAGAACTTCCTAAGATGCTACTCCTACCTCATATCTCTGTCTGTTCGTTCAATCTGTTTGCTTAATAAAAGAAGTGTAGTCTAAGTATGCCTACGGTTCATATCTTTCAGGTATAAGGTGCGTAAGTCCTCCCTTTGAATATCAACCGAATCCAGAATCTTAGAAGTATCCCTGCATAACAATTAGATTAGTGAGGGTATCTCAGCATAGCTCAGTGTAAACCCTACCAAACTAAGCCAATCACTTTGCGGTGGTGTGTGTCTATTATAACTATAAAAACAGATTATAATACGCTACATGTGAGTTCTGAAATGTCACATTATAGCAGCAACTTCAGCATGTGACCCCAATTTCTTTGACACTCTTCTGGGTTCTTGGCTGGAGTTTTTTTTTCTGCAAAACAAATAAAAAAGGCATATTAAGTAAGTAAAATTGTTTATATAGTGCCTTTAGCAGATAAAGAAAACATCACAACAACACATCAAAATACTTTAAAATAAAATGTATCATTATACAAATAATAGTATAAGCAAACTTATAAACAAAATCAAATGCCTCTCAATTTCACTGGGACTGCTTAAATACATTTTGCAGTAGTATTTTGAGTAGTGCTGTCATGTGATGTTAAAATTGTGTGATTAATTGATTCAGATTCATTTATTAATGAGCAAACAACAAGTTGGTAGAATTTGTTTCTAGTACAGCAAAACATGCTCAATTGTCTGTAATTAATTAATCTAATTAATCTCATTTTAAATCTAATCTATAAATAGCTGAGGAAAGCCCACATCTTAAGGTATTTTCATTTAAATTCATTAAATGATTGTGTCAGACCAATAGTTTGAAATATAACAACAAAAAGTGTCTTTATGAAGTCAATTTAGATCTGAGTTGTTCATTTTAATTTACACTTCCTGTTGTGGGGCTTAGCTAAAGAGGACTCAAAAAGGTCACGGATGCTCAGTGACACTGGTGTCATAACACCGTCAGTGTGTTACATTGCAGAACCCAGTGTGGAGTACATGATCTCTTCCTGAAAGTGCAGGGCTCTAAGGAGTGCCACAGGGCTGCTCAGTGACACACAAACGCTGCCAGCAGCCCAGCCCACACACACCGCTGTAACAGAAGCCCACATGCAGAAATAGTAAAGATATTAAAAATGTGATTAACACAATTTTTAAAAATAAAGCAATAATTATGGCTGTAGTTAATCACAATTAACATGTTAATTTGACACCTCTAATTTTGAAATCCTCCACAAAGTCAAAAGAAACAAATACTCAGAGTCAAACTTCCACAATCAAGGAGCCAAACCCTGAAAGGCCTTGTTCCCCTTAGTTTTGAGTCTAGTCTGAGGAACAGCCAGCAGGTTTTCAGATAGAAGTCAAAAGTTGCATGAGGCAGTGTGTG
>SSNR01000251.1:969551-975728 GCA_006937965.1 Callopanchax toddi | reverse complement strand
CTGAACAGGTGACTAGAAACGGACTGAACAGGTGACTAGAAACAGACTGAACAGCTGACTAGAAACAGACTGAACAGGTGACTAGAAACAGACTGAACAGCTGACTAGAAACAGACTGAACAGGTGACTAGAAACGGACTGAACAGGTGACTAGAAACGGACTGAACAGCTGACTAGAAACAGACTGAACAGGTGACTAGAAACAGACTGAACAGGTGACTAGAAACAGCCTGAACAGGTGACTAGAAACAGGCTGAACAGGTGACTAGAAACAGGCTGAACAGGTGACTAGAAACAGGCTGAACAGGTGACTAGAAACAGACTGAACAGGTGACTAGAAACAGCCTGAACAGGTGACTAGAAACAGGCTGAACAGGTGACTAGAAACAGGCTGAACAGGTGACTAGAAACNCTGACTAAAGGTTGTGTAGTTTAGTGTGTCTGACTAAAGGTTGTGTAGTTTAGTGTGACTGACTAAAGGTTGTGTAGTTTAGTGCGTCTGACTAAAGGTTGTGTAGTTTAGTGTGACTGACTAAAGGTTGTGTAGTTTAGTGCGTCTGACTAAAGGTTGTGTAGTTTAGTGCGTCTGACTAAAGGTTGTGGAGTTTAGTGCGACTGACTAAAGGTTGTGTAGTTTAGTGTGTCTGACTAAAGGTTGTGTAGTTTAGTGTGACTGACTAAAGGTTGTGTAGTTTAGTGCGTCTGACTAAAGGTTGTGTAGTTTAGTGTGTCTGACTAAAGGTTGTGTAGTTTAGTGCGTCTGACTAAAGGTTGTGTAGTTTAGTGCGTCTGACTAAAGGTTGTGTAGTTTAGTGTGTCTGACTAAAGGTTGTGTAGTTTAGTGTGTCTGACTAAAGGTTGTGTAGTTTAGTGTGTCTGACTAAAGGTTGTGTAGTTTAGTGCGACTGACTAAAGGTTGTGTAGTTTAGTGCGTCTGACTAAAGGTTGTGTAGTTTAGTGTGTCTGACTAAAGGTTGTGTAGTTTAGTGTGTCTGACTAAAGGTTGTGTAGTTTAGTGTGTCTGACTAAAGGTTGTGTAGTTTAGTGCGTCTGACTAAAGGTTGTGTAGTTTAGTGTGTCTGACTAAAGGTTGTGTAGTTTAGTGCGACTGACTAAAGGTTGTGTAGTTTAGTGTGACTGACTAAAGGTTGTGTAGTTTAGTGTGTCTAACTAATGATTGTGTTTAGTCTTTGCTAAAAGTTGTGAAGTTTTGTTTACGAAACTTTGACCCACTTTCATCTCGCTCTCGCGTTGTTTTGCTAGTCTCGCGAGATTTGTCCGATCCGTCCATTTCTGTTTGTTCGGTCTAGTCGTTCGTAACGGTTAAACGCGTCTACTGTAAAGTGAAGACTTGCTGCTGCTGCTGGGCCCTTAGAGGCACATACAGGTGCGTGTTTATTGACCTGAACCGAGCAGAAGAAGAGCTAGCCTTCTGTTTTCCGCCTGTTTGCTCTTTTTGTTGCATGCTAACTAGCTAGGTGCTAACCTCCGCAGGTCCGGGTTGGTAGAACCGGAAGGCGTCTCGGCCTCCAAGCTCCCGTCGTTACCGATCATCAACACCGACAGAACCCTTTCATCCGAGGGTTGACTACAGGTAAGTGTATTTATTATGGAGCTTCTCGGATACAAACTAGGTTTGGCGCTGTTTGGAGCCAGTCGGTGCTAATAATAATAATAATGATGTGGTTCGGCTAACCGGAACCGACAGGTAGGTGTTTGTTCGGAGAGTCTCCTTCAGCTGGTTCAGCTTGTTTATTGGTGATCCGTTTGTAATTCTGACCAGAAGTTGATTATCAATTAATGTTTAATGGTGTTTTTATTACAATATAGCCAACAATTAGTTTCAGTTTACAGACTGAACAGGTGACTAGAAACGGACTGAACAGGTGACTAGAAACGGACTGAACAGCTGACTAGAAACAGACTGAACAGGTGACTAGAAACGGACTGAACAGGTGACTAGAAACAGACTGAACAGGTGACTAGAAACGGACTGAACAGCTGACTAGAAACAGACTGAACAGGTGACTAGAAACGGACTGAACAGGTGACTAGAAACAGACTGAACAGGTGACTAGAAACAGACTGAACAGGTGACTAGAAACAGACTGAACAGCTGACTAGAAACAGACTGAACAGGTGACTAGAAACAGACTGAACAGCTGACTAGAAACAGACTGAACAGGTGACTAGAAACGGACTGAACAGGTGACTAGAAACAGACTGAACAGGTGACTAGAAACAGGCTGAACAGGTGACTAGAAACAGCCTGAACAGGTGACTAGAAACGGACTGAACAGGTGACTAGAAACGGACTGAGCAGCTGACTAGAAACAGACTGAACAGCTGACTAGAAACGGACTGAACAGGTGACTAGAAACAGCCTGAACAGGTGACTAGAAACAGGCTGAACAGGTGACTAGAAACAGGCTGAACAGGTGACTAGAAACGGACTGAACAGGTGACTAGAAACAGCCTGAACAGGTGACTAGAACCAGGTGAACAGGTGACTAGAAACAGGCTGAACAGGTGACTAGAACCAGCCTGAACAGGTGACTAGAACCAGCCTGAACAGGTGACTAGAACCAGGTGAACAGGTGACTAGAACCAGCCTGAACAGGTGACTAGAACCAGCCTGAACAGGTGACTAGAACCAGGTGAACAGGTGACTAGAACCAGCCTGAACGGGTGACTAGAACCAGGTGAACAGGTGACTAGAACCAGGTGAACAGGTGACTAGAAACAGGCTGAACAGGTGACTAGAACCAGGTGAACAGGTGACTAGAACCAGCCTGAACGGGTGACTAGAACCAGCCTGAACAGGTGACTAGAACCAGGTGAACAGGTGACTAGAACCAGGTGAACAGGTGACTAGAACCAGCCTGAACGGGTGACTAGAACCAGGTGACATTAGAGTGGTTGTGGACCCGACCAGACCAACCAGTGGCCCTCTCCTGTGTGACGTTACCGACTGGTTTCGGTGTACAGTAGTGAACCTCTCCTCCTCTTGTGCTCCTAGAGAGAGGGACCTTCTGATAGAAAACATGTCGAAGGCTACTGATTCTCCGACTCGGCCCCGATCCAGGTCCAGATCCTTCTCTAGATCTCAGTCTAGAAGCCACTCTCGTTCAAGATCCAGGAAACGTCACTATAGGTGAGTCTGCTCATCAGCCCACAGCTTTAGTTTGAGGTTTGTCTCCTCAACCTTTATAGGTGTACAACAGACTATGATGTTTCCATAGAAACCTTTTACCCAGCTTCCTCAAGCTTTGATAGGCAGCTTCCTGTGGTGCTCAGAGTCATTTAGTAACTCGTGGAAAGCTTCGTTTTCTGTGTGTGAGACATGTTTGTACCGTTTAGCATACATACGACAGTATCTCAGAACAACAACACTGAGGGACAGTCCCACCTGCAGCAGCTGGATGCTAAGCTTCTGGCTTCTTTTAAAAAGCCTTTTTTGTACTTCTTTGTTTATCATATTCATCTCCTCACACCAGAAGTGTATATTTTTTTCAGTTTTTATTGACCTTCAACTAAACTAATTAACTTTTCATCTGGGTCATGGAGCAGAGGATCAGAGTAGTTGACTGGATCATGGGTGTCTGGTTGTTGAGTCCACTAGGGGTGAGCATTGGCAACAATCTGACAATGATATGCATCACAATACTGGGGCAACAATACGATATATTGTGATATATCAGGATTCTACAAGCTATATGATATACTGCAATATTTATTAATTGTTGTAAAACTTTCCCAGCTGAGCAGAACAGTGTCTCTTCAGTTGTCTGATGAGCAGAATCAGTTCACTTTATGCTAACATGAGCCTTTAGCGCTATGCCGTCATGGTATTTAGACACATGTGCTCACAGATTTGTCCTGATGTCAGAGTATTTGATTCTGCCGTAGTACTGTCACAAGATCTCGATTAGGGCTGGGCGATACGGCCTCAAATCAGTGTCACGATTTATTGAGGAGCTCTCCTCAATAGCGATAAATAGAAGATAACTGCTCATACACACAAAAACAAAACGTGTCCACTAGATGGAGCTGTAGCAGCATAATTGCTCCACAGACTAAAATTTCGTGCAAACCCACATATTTAAGATCCAGTCTGTTCTGTTCTACAGATGATATTACAGAGAGCTGCATCGTGTGAATACTGTCACATCTGAGTTGTGAGGTCATCAGGTTCTCTATAAGGTGTGGTTGAACTGCAGGTGGAGGACGTGTTACCTTGACTTGTTCTAGTCTTTCTGCACAGTTTGTCTTTTGTTTTCATCACATCCTGCTTGCTGAATCCATCATGTTGCCAAATGATTGATGAAGCATTTTTTTGGAACAAGCTTCTCCTTGAACTAATTTACTGCAGACACCGCTTCAGTTTGTAGCCCACTCAAGGCTGGCAGCAGTAACCCGCAGAGCACTGAGCAGTAGGGATGTAACCGTTCACTCCAGCCACGATTCGATTTTTGATTTTTTACGATTTTTCATAACAAAATTAATTCATTTTATGGTACAATAAAAATTTTTATTTTACAATTTTTTATTATTATTTATTTACAGTTGCCCCTTAGTCCTTGTTTCAAATAGTAATTTTCTATTGTCTTACTGGAAACAAGGGAAAGCCAACATGCTGCCACAGTGTTGACTTCTAATTGACTGGAGCATCATCTATCTAGAAGCTGCTTGCCTCTGTTCTGAATGTTTAGCAGAACTTTGTCACCACTGTGTGTGATGGTTGAAATGTCCTCATTATTGTTTAAACTTATAATGTATTTGTCAGTATGTATAGTTTAATAGATATTAAGGGAAATGTGTTCATTACTGTTTACATTAACAATGTTTGTCAGTAGTTTTTAGCCAAATCCTAGATGGTGTTTAGTTAAACAGATGTTGATTTAGTAGCTGTAGTAACGACATGTGACCAGCAGGGGACGTCTAGTGCTAGAGAGCTAGTGAGCACGTTTGAGAGCAGAGGAAGAAACTCCGTCTTTATATAATATATTTTTATACTCTGTTTTTCAGAGTTATCCATAAGAACACCTGTAGTGTCATGTCACTTTAACAGAACGTTCATGAATGCGTTCAGTGGTTGATCCGGTTTTGATTCAGCTTTTTTGTGGTTGTTGAACGAGGTTCAGCCACAGTTAGCCGCTAGCTGATAGCCTAGCCACAGTTAACCGCTAGCTGATAGCCTAGCCACAGTTAGCCGCTAGCTGATAGCCTAGCCACAGTTAGCCGCTAGCTGATAGCCTAGCCACAGTTAGCCGCTAGCTGATAGCCATGCCTCTAACTAGTTGAAAAGACAGTCGGACTGGTATTTAATGTTCCTTTATGATCACTCTGTATGTTTTTAGGTTGATTTAAGTCGTTTAATACACGTCTGAGCAGAGAAAGTAACGTGTCTGTGGTTCTTTTATCATTTACTCCCGTTTTCAGGGCTTTTCCATGTAGTAGTACGTCAGGCCGTTGTGAATCGATTTAGCTTTTTTCTACACCGATTCATATTTAAACTAGTTTTCACCGGTTTTAAAACGATTCTCGAAGCATCGTTACATCCCTACTGAGCAGGGAACTGCCGCAAGTGGCGGACAGCTACCAGCGACTACCAGCGGCTACCAGCAGCTACCAGCGGCTACCAGCGGCTACCAGCAGCCACCAGCGGCTACCAGCGGCTACCAGCAGCTACCAGCGGCTACCAGCGGCTACCAGCGGCTACCAGCAGCTACCAGCGGCTACCAGCGGCCACCAGCGACCACCAGCGACCACCAGCGGCTACCAGCAGCTACCAGCAGCTACCAGCGACTACCAGCAGCTACCAGCAGCTACCAGCAGCCACCAGCAGCTACCAGCAGCTACCAGCGGCTACCAGCAGCTACCAGCAGCTACCAGCGACTACCAGCGGCTACCAGCAGCTACCAGCAGCTACCAGCGGCTACCAGCAGCTACCAGCAGCTACCAGCGGCTACCAGCAGCTACCAGCAGCTACCAGCGGCTACCAGCGGCTACCAGCAGCCGTGAACAGCGATGAGACGGAGTCCGCTGCTTCATATTTGAATGATTCTCCATTTCCTTGTTTATTCCTTCTTGTTACAACCTGGATGGGGGAGTCATGTGACTAGCTGTGACGCTGACTCAACTAGTCCACATTCTTAAAGGGACACGGACAACCGC
>SSNR01000251.1:959551-964551 GCA_006937965.1 Callopanchax toddi | reverse complement strand
CAGGGTTTTCACTCCATGTTGATTATTTTGGAGCCACGATGCAGCAGACCATCTCAGAGACCCCCTTAGTGACACAGACATCCCAAACTCGACAATAAGGTCCTGTAATCTTCCTTATTGATCTTTGAATAAAAGCTGTGATTTCATTACAGTGTTTTTGTTATTTAAATGATGGTTTAATAAAATTCCTGTTGGGTTATTACAGATGCTTTGCTTTAATAGTACCACATAGTCACAGGGCAGGAAGGTGAGGGGGAGAACAATGAGTCTGGATGCATCAATAATCGTTTTGTAATCGCGTGGCAGCTCTCTGAATCCTCATCGAGTCGTGAGGACCCTGAAGATTCCCACCCTGAGCGTGCACTGGGCCAGTTTGCAGCAGAGCGTGGTGCAGCTGGGACGAGTCGGCTCCTCTGAGGCTGTTGACCAGAAGAGGGTGGAATGCTGTCTGAGTTCTAGCCTCTAGTGGAGGAGTTCCAGCGTCTGGTATCTCTAGTGATGGGAGATGGACCAACAGGTCTGGGCCTTGTCTTCAGTAACTCCAGTCTGTTGTGGTGAAGGGGGAGCTGAGTCTCAGTTTACTGGTCCAGCTATGTTCCAACCCTCACCTGGTCGTGAAAGGTGGATCAGGACCAAAGGAACAGGATTCCTGATACAGGCGGCTGAAAGGATCTTCCTCCAAAGGGGGTCCGGGCTCAGCCTTAGAGGAGAGGAGAGGAGAGGAGAGGAGAGGAGCTCCGTCAGCTGAAGGAGCTGGAGTAGAGCTGTGGTGGTGCAGCCCTCTGATTAGGATGACCTAATGACCTCCACCACCTGAATCTGGATAAACAAAAGAAGATGGATGAATGGGTTAAATCATTTTTATATATTGTATCTTATGATATTTTGTTGATATTAGATTGACTTGAATCCATATTTATAGAGCAAGTGGGTCCCTGAGATGCTGAGGGGAGCAGAGTTTCCTTCAGGCCACACTTTTAGGATTGATCACTTTTGTTTAGCATCTGTCAGAACTCAGAGAACCAGCAGCACATTCCTGATTGACCCTATAGGGCTGGGCGATATGGCCCAAATGTTATAACCCCATAACGATAAACGGACGAATCGTAGAACATCTCCTGGTGAATCTCCTCCTCCACTGTGACCCAACATGCATCAATTAAATCAGACTTTAGTCACGTGTTTCCAGCTGGGCGTTTCATATCTGGGTTCCAGTCTAACTCACTAAACTCAGGTTTCTCCAGCGTGTAGACTGGACCCAGGTCTTTGTAGATGACCTGGTGACAGCAGCAGTAACCTCCTTCCATCGCGCTCAGCTCGACGCTACATGACGGGTAAAAACCTGATCAGCGTCTGGAGTTTATTCTGAGCTCTTACTCCAACACTCAACACTTCTTTAGCAGCTTTTGCTCGTTGACTGTCTCTGTTTTCTTCGTCGTGGTTTTTGTGCAGGTGATAAAATATATTGGTGGCGTTGGACTCCGTTACAGGGACCGGTAGCCGGTGAACTTTACAAACAGCTGCTGTCTGGTCCACGTCGGTCTTTTTATATTTAAACCTCATCCATGAGACAGAAGTTGTCCCTCTTTTAGGAACAAGCTCCTCCGTTTGGGTCAGCTGGTTATCCTGTTGACTCTGGTCTAAAACGCGTCCACTACCGTCTGCCTCCATGTTTGTTTGTGTTGCTGCGCGGTGCGTTCATGAACATCCCGTAAAGTGCATTATGCTGTAAAACGTCTAAACGATGGAGCTTTTATCTGACGGTAGACGTTTTCTATCGTCCAGATGAAAGCCCTACTGGATCACTGAAGTTTTGTTTAAGACAAATGAGGTAGAAGTTTGTATTTTGATCTGACGTTTGTACATTGAACATTGTTGAGTGAACTGAACGTATTGAACTGAAATAGAAGTCCTGATGTCTGAGCAGGTGGAGCAGCTAGATGAGACTTTTCAGGAGGAGTTTCTGACTCTGAGCAGAACCACTGGTCCAGTCCAGGTTAATAAAATGTTTTTGTGTTGGTTTCAGCTCCAGGTCCCGTTCCCGCTCCCGCTCTCCATCCTACAGAAATTATCCATCTCGGGACTATCAGAGCAACAGAAGAGGCTTCAGGGGCTACAACCGGGGCTACCGCAGACCCTACCAATACCGGGGCCGCAACAGGGGCTACTACCCCCGTGGCCACTACCAGAATCGAGGAGGAGGAGGAGGCAACTACGGCTACAAGTCCAACTGGCAGGGAGGAGGAGGGGGATGGCATGATCGCCACCATGACCAGGACTACCACAGTCCCAGGAGGGGTCACTCGCGCTCCCGCACGCCCAGGAAGCGCTCGGGCAGCAGGAGCCGCTCCCGCTATTCTGACCGCTCGTCTTCAGGAAGGTCTCGGCATTCCAGACGCTCTAGCTACTCCTCACGGTCCCGTTCTCGGTCCTCGACCCCACGACACCGCAGCTCCAAGGGTCGGCCTGGGTCCAAGGAGCCTAAAGACAAGCCCACTGAGAGTCCGGCGGAGAAACGTAAGCCCGCAGACGGCAGTGTCATTGAGAAGACCTCTGGAGGGAAATGGATCGACTACGACGCCAGCCCCAAACGGGCCAACCCAGAACATAAGAAGGACGACGCTTTGGTTCCTGAGAGCAAAGGAACTGGGGGCGGTCTGTGGAAAACCGTTGGCTCAACATCTCCCCTGGCAAAGAGCCCCACTAAGTCCGAGCAGACGGCCTCGTTCGGTGGCTTTGGGTTCTTCTCAAAGGAAGACATGAAAGCTGGAGAGGGTGCCGGGATCTCCGCTGCCTTCAAAAAGTATGTCCACACATCACATTACTTCTCGTTCAGAGAAAAGTCCACCATAGGAAGGTCAAAGGTCTGGTGGTTCTGGTCCAGTCTGACTGGGACTGGGTTTGCTTTAGGCCATGAAAGATTTCAGTTCTTCTCATCGACTTTAAGCTTTAATCATCAGGTTAGATCAGGGTACTCGATAGGCCAGGTTCAGCCTGTGAACCACGTACCAAGCTGTAATTCTTTATCTAAACCCCGACTCGGCACACTGAGGAGCTGCAGCCTTTAAGTCTCACTTTGACTTTTGGTGTTCCTGTATGTGTGTGAGTCGGTCAGAGAGGGGCGAGTATGCCCAGCTAGGTCTGAGGTTCACTACCAACGCTCTGACATGGAGGTTATGTCAGGACCTGGTCCAGAGATGGCTTCAAATAATCTCCAAAAAGTAAAGGCCTCTTCGAGACCAGCTCCTACCTCCCTACTCCTCTGGACTCTGTTCTGTCCCTCAGAGACGAGTGTTGACCAGAAGGAGCTGCTTAGGGTTAGTTATTTGTTGGCCTCAATGGTAGGTCACTTTGGATAAAGGTGTCTGTTAAACACATCAACATAATTGGCCCCAGAGGAGTGGCTCAGAGTCACTGACAGTACCAGGTAACTAGTTTACATTCCCTGGGTTAGATACTGATCCTACATTACTGTGGTGGACCAGGTGTGCCTTAAAGTGAATGGTTGCCACAGGAGCGTAGAGTTTGGGTAGCTGGGGGTCTCACAATAACTGGCAATGGTTGCAGCTTAACATTTGACCAGTTGAACAATATTAACAGTTAACACCACAGCTGAATGCCGAGGACTCCCTTTGAGCTCTTCCAGCTGTTCGACACTCACCGTCACATAGGAGTTTTTACTGTAGACAAAGGGATTCAGCCTCTAGCTAGCTTCTGTTTGGAGAGGAGGCCTTCTGGTGGTTTACACCAGATAACATGTGTGATCTGGAGATGAGTGGTTAGGCATGGCTCAGTCACCTTCGCTCTGTGTTTCAGGTATTTGGCTGAGAATAAAAGCAAAAAGCAGGCAACTGAGAAGGAAAAGGATCAGGTGTCTGCAGATCGAGAACCAGACAAGAGCTCCAAGTCCTCAGAGATCTTCGACATCTCAGCCTCCCCGTACGCTGAGCCTAAAGAAGATAAAGAAGCCCTGCCATTCTTTGACCCCGGAGAGGAGGAGTTTCTCAAGTCCCAAGGCCTGAAAGAGAGGGTCATCGACGAGGAGCCCGAGGTCAAACCCGCCCTCACCGCAAGAGATATCTTTGGGAAATGGGGGGATGAGCCGAGCTACTCAACGTCGTACCCGTCCATTAAAGAGAAGAAACGCAGAGAAGAAGAGCCTGAAGACGACATAGAGGAAGAGCTGTATCGAAGCCGTAAACACTTGACCAAGAAGGAGGAGAAATCCAAGAAGAAGAAGGAGAAGTCCAGGAAGAGCGTGTCCCCTCCCACCACGTCCTCCAGGGACAAGGACCGGCCACTGTTCCCCGGAGCGTTCCCTCCTCGGGAAAAGTCTCCTGAAGTACGTCTGTCCGCCTCCAGGGAGGACTTCGAGCTGAAAGTCAGCTCGTTAGACGATATGCCCAGGTACGCACGCACACACACACACACACACACACACACGCACACACATATCTAAACTCCTTCATTGGTCCCAGAGGGAAACCAGGTGACTTCATATCTGGTCCTTGGAGCTGTTAGTAGATTCTGGTCTGTGGACCTGAGGACTCGGGTTGGAGCTGTTAGTAGATTCTGGTCTGTGGACCTGAGGACTCGGGTTGGAGCTGTTAGTAGATTCTGGTCTGTGGACCTGAGGACTCGGGTTGGAGCTGTTAGTAGATTCTGGTCTGAGGACCTGAGGACTCAGGTTGGAGCTGTTAGTAGATTCTGGTCTGAGGACCTGAGGACTCGGGTTGGAGCTGTTAGTAGATTCTGGTCTGAGGACCTGAGGACTCGGGTTGGAGCTGTTAGTAGATTCTGGTCTGTGGACCTGAGGACTCAGGTTGGAGCTGTTAGTAGATTCTGGTCTGTGGACCTGAGGACTCGGGTTGGAGCTGTTAGTAGATTCTGGTCTGTGGACCTGAGGACTCGGGTTGGAGCTGTTAGTAGATTCTGGTCTGAGGACCTGAGGACTCGGGTTGGAGCTGTTAGTAGATTCTGGTCTGTGGACCTGAGGACTC
>SSNR01000251.1:945544-957817 GCA_006937965.1 Callopanchax toddi | reverse complement strand
GGCGGGGTGGGGGGGGGGGGGGGGGGGGGGGGGGGAGCAGCAGACGGACCTGCTGACCTTGACTTGAGCGTCTCAGCTTGTCCATCAGGACCGACCGGACTCCTAGACGTAAACTAACCTTTGAAGTAGTGTCTCTTGTTTGTCTCAGCTCGTCTCTCTCTAAAGATCGCTCTGCCACTCGGGATCTGCTCCATTCCTCTAAGAAAGACCCGGAGTTTCGCTCTATTTTCCAGCACATTCAGTCGGCGCAGCTCCAGCGCAGCCCGTCAGAGCTGTTCGCCCAGCACATCGTCTCCATCGTGCACTACATCAAAGGTACGTAGCCCCACCCATCCACCACATTTATGTGTGTGTGTGTTACTAATGTGTGTGTCTCTGCAGCGCATCACTTCCACTCGACAGACATGACTTTAAGTGAGCGGTTTGCCATGTACCAAAGAAAAGCTGCAGAGGCAGAAATGATGAAGCCAAGGAAGAGTCCAGAAATCCACAGGTACTTCCTGCTGTCCTCCAGTCAGCGTCCTTCCTGCTGTCCCCTCCACCCTCACTAACACGTGTCCTCCCCCTGCAGGAGAATCGATGTCTCCCCCAGTGCCTTTAAGAGGCACACTCACCTGTTTGAGGATGTGGACGAGACCAGCTACAAGGTGACGAGCGCTTTAGGAATTTTCAGTGTTTTGGAACGAGAGGCGATCCCGAGCAGCAGTGTTCAGCTTTGTGCTTTTCTTTCAAAGGATTCATATTTCTAAATCAAAAGAGCCCAAATGTGTTTAATAAGTGCCGAGAAAGCCCCAGCCTATGAGATATGGTTATTGATTGGGTTAGTACGAACCCAGCAGAGGCTTAAAGGAAGTGAATTAGGATCCTGAGTCCGAGCCTCTGAAGGACCTAATCAGTGCCTTGACCCTGTAAGTACTCCTGTCCAGAAAACCTCCAGACTCTAAACTGGTTTCTGTTATCAGCTTCATGCATGTTTCAGCTGGAGACACAGCTTCATACCGTTTAGCTAGCAGCAGTAATGACTTGTGACTGGTTGGACTGTGTTCTGCTGACTCAGCGCTAATCAAACTGATCTCTGCAGGATCCCATTAAAAAGTTTAAAGGAGATGTGATGGACCTCCGTCTGGATATAGAACGACGTAAAAGGTTTGCTGGGAAGGACTACAAGAGAGACGGAGGCAGGAGCCCCGAGGGCTCCCGAGGGCCCAGCGGGGACCGGTCCTCCGACAAGTCTGGGAAGCACCACAAGAAGTCCAAGTAGGTCCCCAGAACCGGGTTTAATCAGCTGATAAAGAGCAAGCTGGCTCTAGAGACCAGTTTCACTGAGTGGCGCCACCTACAGGAAGTAGAGAAAACTGGTGGTCCTTTGGATCCTTAGCTTAGTTTCCATAACAATAGACGCAGAAATATTCAAATGAAAAGTTTTCTAGTTTATGAGAGATAACTTTAATAAGTTTAATAAGTTCTGGTGAGTTTAGACTTAAAACAGAACACCAGTCAGCGTGGCGGCTGAGTCCACACGGCGCCTCTAAACGGACCAGATCTTTTCCAGTAAGTACATCTGATACGTTCTATCCATCAAACTAAAGATGGCCGACACGTTCTATCCATCAAACTAAAGATGGCCGACACGTTCTATCCATCAAACTAAAGATGGCCGACACGTTCTATCCATCAAACTAAAGATGGCCGACACGTTCTATCCATCAAACTAAAGATGGCCGACACGTTTTATCCATCAAACTAAAGATGGCCGACACGTTTTATCCATCACACTAGAGGAGTTCATCAGTGTTGAAAACAAACACCAGCGATGATTTAAACAGTTGTTCTGATTACAGATCAGAACTCATGAACCTAGAACCTACTAGTACTAGTACTAGTACTAGTGTAGTATTCAGCAGCTGCTCTCCAGGTGCTGCTCTGTGTTAATAAACATGTGGCTGATCTGAACCACCTGGTGGAGGTCAGCAGGTGTGATGATGTCACCGCTCCACCACGGGTCATTTGAGCTGTTAGCGTTTGGCCTGAGGTACAGGGTTCTCTCCACTTCTTTTTCAAAGTTTTCATTAGATGGAGAACTGAAGTAGAATGTGCTGATACCAGGGGTTTTAACCGCGTACAAGTACTTACAATACTGAGTACTGACAAACGTCATGTTTGTTACCACAGAAAAATCATTCAAATACTAGCTTAGCATTTCTGAAATCTATTTTTAAACACAATGACTCTGATCAACAGCAGCAGGTCATGTGACTTCAAGACGGGATCTGTTACATCCAGAGTCCTAAAGGTCAGAGGTCAAACTAGAACATAGACGTCTCTCTCTGAGTTATAAAGTATTCTAAAGGACTGACGGCCTCAGTTAGTCTGACCTGACTGGATGTGCAGACTGAGAAACATCAATAAATATGAAAGCTTCACACAGTCTGACCTGAGCCCAGTAGACCGTCTCTGGGACGTCATGTCCAGGAGCTCAGTGAAGCTCTGGTCCAGAACACCACCAGGAGCCCTGGCGGTGTCAGGATGCTACCAGCAGGTGGAGCCAGACGAGCTACTGGGAACCATTTAGAGACGCTGCTATGACCGTCACTGGATTAGCCTGACGCTTCAGTTGATCAGGTTAAGTTTACTGGTGACCTCTGATGATGATGATTTAGATAAGGGTGGATTGATCTGCTGTTCAGAGCTGAAGAGTTTCACTGTGATTGACCTGCTGTCTAATGAAGGAGGACTTGGTGAAAAATCACGTTTGATTCATTGTTTCTTCTCCCTCAGGAAGACTAAGAAGAAGCGAGATCGCTCTCCGTCCTCCTCTTCTTCCTCATCCTCCCCCTCCCCCTATCCTCCTCCGTTCAGAGGTAAGGAGTACGCGGGGGAGGGGATGGAGCAGCTGGAGGACGGCTTCAGCCACCCTCGTTACCCTCCAAGGGACTACACCGGCCCCCGGGACTACGAGGGCCCCGTCTCAGAGCGAGGACGAGGGCGGGGATTTGTAAGTTCTGGTCTCTAGTTTGTCTTTTCCCATCAGCTGATTTGTTCTTCCTCCTGTCAGTGAGAGGCTGCTGATGATGTCATATCTAACCTACCTGGTGAGAAGGTAACACAGCTCTGGTCAGTGACCCCCTGCTGACCCGGATCAGGTTGATGTCCCTGGACTGGAGGTCTGACTTCAGGTTCTGTTCTGGTTCCAGTTCCCCAGGATGAGAGGAAGAGGCTGGAGCAGAGGAGGATATCCTGGGAACAGCAACGGGAATCCCGCCAATGTGACCCCCGCCCCTCGACCCCAGGAGGAGGACTGGGATCCCGAGTACACCCCCAAGAGCAGGAAGTACTACCTGGTGAGTCGTCGTGTTCAGGAGGGACCAGCAGGGGGCGGTGCTGAGCGTCACTAACCACAACAACCAGATTCAGACTGGACATTAGAATGTGGTATTTTCAAGGTTTGAAAAGTCTGAAATATGAAAATGATGCATTTTTTTAAATCTAGGTTTGAAAACTCAACTATTTATTGGCCAATATGAATTTAACATTTGTATAACAATTCATTTTCTTATGTGATTATTTAAAGAAAATAAGAGCAATAAAGAAGTAAAATGGACCCTTTCCCCTGTAGCTCCTCCAGCAGGGGGCAGCAGACATTATAGGACTGATGTGATGGAAGTCCTAATCCTGATCATCCCTCAGAGGCAGCTTGTTGCTAGTGACTAGAGTCAACAAGGAGTTAGTTTAGTATGTTCAACTTAAAGTGCACTAGTGATCCACTGGTGATCAACTACTGATCCACTGGCGATCCACTAGTGATCCACTGGTGATCCACTGGTGATCCACTACTGATCCACAGGTGATCCACTAGTGATCCACTACTGATCCACTAGTGATCCACTGGTGATCCACTACTGATCCACTGGTGATCAACTACTGATCCACTGGCGATCCACTAGTGATCCACTGGTGATCAACTACTGATCCACTGGTGATCAACTACTGATCCACTGGCGATCCACTGGTGATCCACTGGTGATCCACTGGTGATCCACTAGTGATCCACTACTGATCCACTGGCGATCCACTAGTGGTCCACTACTGATCCACTAGTGGTCCACTACTGATCCACTAGTGATCCACTGGCGATCCACTAGTGGTCCACTACTGATCCACTAGTGGTCCACTACTGATCCACTACTGATCCACTAGTGATCCACTACTGATCCACTACTGATCCACTAGTGATCCACTACTGATCCACTGGTGATCCACTGGTGATCCACTGGCAATCCACTAGTGGTCCACTGGCGATCCACTACTGATCCACTGGCGATCTACTAGTGGTCCACTGGCGATCCACTAGTGATCCACTACTGATCCACTGGTGATCCACTGGTGATCCACTACTGATCCACTGGTGATCCACTGGCGATCCACTACTGATCCACTGGCGATCCACTACTGATCCACTGGCGATCTACTAGTGGTCCACTGGCGATCCACTAGTGATCCACTACTGATCCACTGGTGATCCACTACTGATCCACTGGTGATCCACTACTGATCCACTGGTGATCCACTGGCGATCCACTGGCGATCCACTACTGATCCACTGGTGATCCACTGGCGATCCACTAGTGATCCACTACTGATCCACTGGCAATCCACTGGTGATCCACTACTGATCCACTGGTGATCCACTACTAATCCACTGGTGATCCACTACTTCACTTCACTTCACTTCACTTTATTATAGAAGTCCCCGTAGGGAAATTCATCTTGCAGACAGGTGAACATGAAACACAATCCCAGACACAATTAGTAAAAACAGTAAAAGCATTTAAAAACATTTAAAAATAAAAACATAATAAATAAAAAATAAAATACTGGGTTAAAAGCAAATATCATCACAAATCAATAAAAATCAAAATTAAAACCATCAGACTAAAAGACCTAAAACAATCGAACCTACTCCCGTTTTAAGTTCAGTTGAATGATGGCCTGAGTTATAAAGGAGTGTTTCCATCTATTGGTCCTCGCTTTGGGCTGCCGGTACCTTCTTCCTGATGGGAGGAGCTCAAACTGATCCACTGGTGATCCACTACTGATCCACTGGTGATCCACTAGCGATCCACTGGTGATCCACTGCTCACCATCGCTAAGAGCTAATTCATGCTAACTGGTCTTCATGTGAAAGTTCTCTGAGATCCGGTCACAGAGAACTGGTTCAACTGGAGCTGAAACTGATTGGAGGAAGTGAAGGAATCACTGAGTTTAGGTGTGTTGTTCCTGTAAATTTTCACCAGGTTAAGGTGCCTCAACATGTTAGAAACTCACCTGGAAAATGCTTGAATTAGATTTCAGTGAAACCTCCTCCTCCTCCAGTAGAGCTGGACCAACACTGACCGGTGAGCAGATCATAGGGTCAGAGTGGGCGGAGCTTTACGGCTGCTGGTTCTGATCTGTCTGACGTTTTGCAGCACGACGACCGTGACGGGGAGAAGACCTGGGCAGACGGCCGGGGGCGGGGCCGGGGCACGTTCCCAGCTCGCCGCGGACGCTTCGTCTACCGGAAAGGCAGCAGCAGCAGCCCCAAGTGGACCCACGACATGTTCCAGGGGGGAGAGGAGGGGGAGCTGGGGGAGGACGGCATGGAGCTGGACCACAAGGAGGCCAAGAGTGGCGCCGACGCCCCCCCGAAGCAGTAATGTGTCATCAGCTGATGGATGAAATACAGTCGCCTGTTTCATCTGCAGAAAACTACAGTCTGTGCCTTAGGGGGGACCAATCAGAACCAGTGGTCCAACAGAACCGGTCCTGGTGGTAGTCACATGCTGTAACCTTCACCTGCACAGGTGTGTGTGTCTGTGTGTGAGTGTGAGTCCATCTGGTACCAAACCTTTCTGTATTAGAGCTGTGATTTTCAGCGTGGGGCTTTTATTTTGGCGGGGTAGATATAAATCAGACTAAGCTGTAGTTTTAATCCTCACAGAACCAGATCAGAACCCGTCTGCTGGTTCTGGACTCTGCATGTAATAAAAACCCTCTGGTTGTTTGTTTGATCTGAAAACTTTTTTTTAAATCTTCAGGAGCTTTAAACTTTCAACTTCCTGTTTCTGAATGGAATAAACCTGTTCTCTGAGAAGTCCCTGGACTGGTTCTTATATCAGACCTCCACCCAGACCTCCACCCAGACCTCAGACCAGACCTCCACCCAGACCTCCACCCAGACCTCAGACCAGACCTCCACCCAGACCTCAGACCAGACCTCCACCCAGACCTCAGACCAGACCTCAGACCAGACCTCAGACCAGACCTCCACCCAGACCTCAGACCAGACCTCAGACCAGACCTCCACCCAGACCTCAGACCAGACCTCAGACCAGACCTCAGACCAGACCTCAGACCAGACCTCAGACCAGACCTCCACCCAGACCTCAGACCAGACCTTAGACCAGACCTCAGACCAGACCTCCACCCAGACCTCAGACCAGACCTCCACCCAGACCTCAGACCAGACCTTAGACCAGACCTCCACCCAGACCTCAGACCAGACCTCCACCCAGACCTCAGACCAGACCTCCACCCAGAACTTAGACCAGACCTCAGACCAGACCTCAGACCAGACCTCAGACCAGACCTTAGACCAGACCTCAGACCAGACCTCCACCCAGACCTCAGACCAGACCTCCACCCAGACCTCAGACCAGACCTCCACCCAGACCTCAGACCAGACCTCCACCCAGACCTCAGCCCAGACCTCAGACCAGACCTCCACCCAGACCTCAGACCAGACCTTAGACCAGACCTCAGACCAGACCTCCACCCAGACCTCAGACCAGACCTCAGACCAGACCTCCACCCAGACCTCAGACCAGACCTCCACCCAGACCTCAGACCAGACCTCCACCCAGACCTCAGACCAGACCTCCACCCAGACCTCAGACCAGACCTCAGACCAGACCTCAGACCAGACCTTAGACCAGACCTCCACCCAGACCTCAGACCAGACCTCCACCCAGAACTTAGACCAGACCTCAGACCAGACCTCCACCCAGACCTCAGACCAGACCTTAGACCAGACCTCAGACCAGACCTCAGACCAGACCTCCACCCAGACCTCAGACCAGACCTCCACCCAGACCTCAGACCAGACCTCCAACCAGACCTCAGACCAGACCTCAGCCCAGACCTCAGACCAGACCTCAGACCAGACCTTAGACCAGACCTCAGACCAGACCTCACCCAGACCTCAGACCAGACCTTAGACCAGACCTCAGACCAGACCTCCACCCAGACCTCAGACCAGACCTCCACCCAGACCTCAGACCAGACCTCAGACCAGACCTCCACCCAGACCTCAGACCAGACCTCAGACCAGACCTCAGACCAGACCTCAGACCAGACCTCAGACCAGACCTCAGACCAGACCTCAGACCAGACCTCCACCCAGACCTCCACCCAGACCTCAGACCAGACCTCCACCCAGACCTCAGACCAGACCTCCACCCAGACCTCAGACCAGACCTCAGACCAGACCTCCACCCAGACCTCAGACCAGACCTTAGACCAGACCTCAGACCAGACCTCCACCCAGACCTCAGACCAGACCTCCACCCAGACCTCCACCCAGACCTCAGACCAGACCTCCACCCAGACCTCAGACCAGACCTCCACCCAGACCTCAGACCAGACCTCAGCCCAGACCTCAGACCAGACCTCAGACCAGACCTCAGACCAGACCTCCACCCAGACCTCAGACCAGACCTCCACCCAGACCTCAGACCAGACCTCCACCCAGACCTCAGACCAGACCTCAGACCAGACCTCAGACCAGACCTCAGACCAGACCTCAGACCAGACCTCCACCCAGACCTCAGACCAGACCTCCACCCAGACCTCCACCCAGACCTCAGACCAGACCTCCACCCAGACCTCAGACCAGACCTCCACCCAGACCTCAGACCAGACCTCAGACCAGACCTCAGACCAGACCTCAGACCAGACCTTAGACCAGACCTCCACCCAGACCTCAGACCAGACCTCCACCCAGACCTCAGACCAGACCTCCACCCAGACCTTAGACCAGACCTCAGACCAGACCTCCACCCAGACCTCAGACCAGACCTTAGACCAGACCTCAGACCAGACCTCAGACCAGACCTCCACCCAGACCTCAGACCAGACCTCAGCCCAGACCTTAGACCAGACCTCAGACCAGACCTCAGACCAGACCTCAGCCCAGACCTCAGACCAGACCTTAGACCAGACCTCAGACCAGACCTCAGACCAGACCTCAGACCAGACCTTAGACCAGACCTCAGACCAGACCTTAGACCAGACCTCAGACCAGACCTCCACCCAGACCTCAGACCAGACCTCCACCCAGACCTCAGACCAGACCTTAGACCAGACCTCAGACCAGACCTCAGACCAGACCTCAGACCAGACCTCAGACCAGACCTCAGACCAGACCTCCAACCAGACCTCAGACCAGACCTCAGACCAGACCTCAGACCAGACCTCCACCCAGACCTCAGACCAGACCTCCACCCAGACCTCAGACCAGACCTCAGACCAGACCTCAGACCAGACCTCAGACCAGACCTCAGACCAGACCTCAGACCAGACCTCAGACCAGACCTCAGACCAGACCTTAGACCAGACCTCCACCCAGACCTCAGACCAGACCTCCACCCAGACCTCAGACCAGACCTCAGACCAGACCTCCACCCAGACCTCAGACCAGACCTCCACCCAGACCTCAGACCAGACCTCAGACCAGACCTCCACCCAGACCTCCGCCCAGACCTCAAACCAGACCTCAGACCAGACCTCAAACCAGACCTCAGACCAGACCTTAGACCAGACCTCAGACCAGACCTCCGCCCAGACCTCAGACCAGACCTCCGCCCAGACCTCCACCCAGACCTCAGACCAGACCTCCACCCAGACCTCAGACCAGACCTCAGACCAGACCTCAGACCAGACCTCAGACCAGACCTCAGACCAGACCTCAGACCAGACCTCAGACCAGACCTTAGACCAGACCTCCACCCAGACCTCAGACCAGACCTCAAACCAGACCTCCAACCAGACCTCAGACCAGACCTCCACCCAGACCTCAGACCAGACCTCAGACCAGACCTCAGACCAGACCTCAGACCAGACCTCCGACCAGACCTCCACCCAGACCTCAGACCAGACCTCCACCCAGACCTCCACCCAGACCTCAGACCAGACCTCCACCCAGACCTCAGACCAGACCTCCACCCAGACCTCAGACCAGACCTCCACCCAGACCTCAGACCAGACCTCAGACCAGACCTTAGACCAGACCTCAGACCAGACCTCCACCCAGACCTCAGACCAGACCTCAGACCAGACCTCAGACCAGACCTCCACCCAGACCTCAGACCAGACCTCCACCCAGACCTCAGACCAGACCTCCGCCCAGACCTCAGACCAGACCTCAGACCAGACCTCAGACCAGACCTCAGACCAGACCTCAGACCAGACCTCAGACCAGACCTCAGACCAGACCTCAGACCAGACCTCAGACCAGACCTCCACCCAGACCTCAGACCAGACCTCCACCCAGACCTCAGACCAGACCTCCACCCAGACCTCAGACCAGACCTCAGACCAGACCTCCACCCAGACCTCCACCCAGACCTCAGACCAGACCTCAGACCAGACCTCCACCCAGACCTCAGACCAGACCTCCACCCAGACCTCAGACCAGACCTTAGACCAGACCTCAGACCAGACCTTAGACCAGACCTCCACCCAGACCTCAGACCAGACCTCCACCCAGACCTCAGACCTCATCCAGACCTTCGTCCTGAAGAACGTTCTCTCAGATGGAGGACTAACTCAACAGCTTCTACCTAAAACAAAACACAATAAAGCAGCAAAAATCAGCTCATGTTCATATCTGGAGAACGGACCGTCCACCGTGTGAAGACTACGGTTCAAGTCTCCACTACATGGAGGTCTCGGTGAGCCCAAAACAAAACAAACTGGAGCAGTAACCATATATCAGGTCCAAGTTTTGCGGTCTTGTGATTTTTGATCCTGTTTGAGCACCAAAGTCAGGTAATCAGTCTGGTTGACTGAAACGTGAATAAATGTCCTACAGTTTGAGATGTTCCAGTAAGTTCCTATTGGCGCTCACATGCTGAGCTTAGAACATCCTCTCTTTTTCTGAGAAGTAATGTTCTTTCTCTTTTAGCCGATCTTATTGGTTCTACCATTTCAGAAGAGGTGCCAATCATGCAAACTGACCAATGGATTCCTGAGTTGATCTCCTGTGTAACCTCAGTGATTGATCTACTCTGTGGTGTTCCATTCTAGTGGGTTTTACTCTGATCTGAAACAACATATGGAGTTCAAAATGAGTCATTTTTAGAGTACTAATAGATTTTAATTCACCAGGACCTCAGTAAAACTTCAATTATTTATAGTTTTAGAATCTACTTCAGTTCAGATGATGGTGGGATTCTGTGCTCCACCCTTGATGGAAGAGTTATGTGTAAGATTATTTACCCAAATTTTAGACTGTGTTTTATTGTAAGACAATCAGTCTAAGGGTTAGTGTCCCTATGGGTCTAGACTTTCATGTCAATGAGTGTGATGACGGAACGGACATGACCATCAACAGCTGACAGAATGCTGCTGTCAGGCTCCTGAATGTAGCATCAGCAACATGAGGGTGAGTCAACGCTCTGAACAGAGCAGCTCAAATGTTGGACAAGTGAACCAGCAACTACAGAGACACGATGAAGCAAGCTTCACTCATTGGGACAAACAGCTGAGTCAGTAAGCAGCTCTCAATCAGTCAAGAAATACGACGGGTTACAGTCTGATGTTAGGAGATGGAGAGGACCAGCCCAGAGAGCCTCTGATAGCGGTCACCCTGCAGTCCTAAAACACCCCGCTTCAAAGGAACTGACAGGTGAGTCTGTGAGAACGTAGGTGATCAGAGGAGCTGCTCATAACGTTAGATTAACTCATAAAGTTTATACTATAAAGATAACATGTGCCATGAAGCAGAGGCCTCAAACTCAATGTAGCTGGAGACAGTCTGGGACAGACCCGGATCAGGTTTTCCTCCAGAAAAGCAGGGTTAGACATTTGAATCTCCTCAAATCTTTTTATTTTTAACACAAAAATAAGAAGGAAAATAAACAAATTAAAAATTAATACCAAAATAAACTAATCAATAAGTACTAAAAAAAATACTTTTAAACTTATGGACACATACCACGCTCTCATGAAGGAAGGTAAAGTGTCATACTCATCAAAGTTGTGGGCCACACCTGAGTTATGTGTTCATATTAAGACGGGGACACAAACTATCGCCAATCAAGACTTTGAGACCATGAAGTGTTTAATTTTAAACGTGGTTATACATTTTACTATACTTTAATTTAAAAAAAAATGCTATGTGAAATGTTTCCAAAAAAATCTTTATACAAGATGAGATTTAGTTGTCAGAAATATAAGTCAAGAAAGACTCTTTATTTTATTTTTATACAAAGTTTTTTTTTCAGTTAAAAGTTTTTTATTTGAACTTTAAACATCATGAGATCAAATTTGTGAATTTCTAAAAAAATGTATTTTAATAAAACTCGTTATTTTTATGTTGAGGCAGTGGGGGCAGGGGGTTGTCAGCAGCTGAATGTAACTACTATAGTAACTTGATCTAACCTGGTTACTATTCAAATCAAGTAATCTGAAAAGAAACTAAGGAGTAATCAATCGGATTACTCTTTCAAGGTAACTGCCTACATGCAAAATACTGGATTTGTCGAGTGGTGTGTCAGCGAGTCGAGACGTGTCAGGAGTGAGACTGTGGGCGTGTCAGCAAGTCGAGACTGGGGGCGTGTCAGGAGTGAGACTGTGGGCGTGTCAGGAGTGAGACTGTGGGCGTGTCAGGAGTGAGACTGTGGGCGTGTCAGGAGTGAGAATGGGGCGTGTCAGGAGTGAGACTGTGGGCGTGTCAGGAGTGAGACTGTGGGCGTGTCAGGAGTGAGACTGTGGGCGTGTCAGGAGTGAGACTGGGGCGTGTCAGGAGTGAGACTGTGGGCGTGTCAGGAGTGAGACTGTGGGCGTGTCAGGAGTGAGAATGGGGCGTGTCAGGAGTGAGAATGGGGCGTGTCAGGAGTGAGACTGTGGGCGTGTCAGGAGTGAGACTGTGGGCGTGTCAGGAGTGAGATTGGGGCGTGTCAGGAGGGAGAATGGGGGCGTGTCAGGAGTGAGACTGGGTGTGTCAGGAGTGAG
>SSNR01000251.1:866977-893085 GCA_006937965.1 Callopanchax toddi | reverse complement strand
GGGGGGGGGGGGGGGGGGGTCATCGCAGGCTAAAAACAACAAGCAGAATAATTCATCCAGAGCTGCAACAATTAGACTCATCATCAAACAGGATGATTAACTAAACAGAAACGACTCTGCTGATAATAATTCTGGATCTCTGAGGATTCCCTTCACATGGCTGAGAGTCAGATCAATCTGAAGAGGCGGGGAGTCTCTCAGGCTCTGGCACGAAGCTATCACCACTAAACTAGTAGCACATCACTGATTAACGAGGAAAGAAAACATTGTTAATGGCTCGTGCACCTGCAGCTCCATCAAACAGTCAGAGTTTCATTACACACACACACATATAGGTGTGTGTGGGCATGTGATATCAGCATGATGGCAGCAACACCTCTACAGGATGCTTAATCATTTACAGCTGATTTCTAATATTTCCTGTTGGACCAGCACACTTGATGCTGCTTTAACAAAAGTTTTTATTAACGCTGTCAGTCAGGAATGTTGTAGGATGCTGCCCTAATCCTGATACGGTTTAATTTAACATCAACATACGACAGAATGTTCTGGCAGAGCTGTGTTTTCAGATCAGGGGCGTAGACTGTTTTATGTTTGCCCCACATGAGGATGCTCCGACGCCACCCTGCAGTTTTCCTTTACTCGCTGCTTTCACAGTAAATACTGAGACATTATATTTAGGATGGTAAAAAAAAATCCCCAACCCCGCTCCACCCCCACCCCTCATTAAGTAACCACTGGCCCTTTGCCACAGTGAGCCTCCACGACTCAATGTAAAGTACTGAGGGGTTAATGAGCAGTGGCTTCTCTTCACTCTTTGCTTTATTCATCCTTTAAATGAGAAGCAGTTGAAAGGACAGAGGATGAAGGAAGCCATAATGGATTTTAAACTGCAGAGGTGCTATGTTTAAAAACACTTTTATAGATTTTTTAAAAAACATAATTATCGAGTTTGACATCATGTTTGCAAAGGAAAATAATATCATTGACCCTGATTTGCTTAAAAAACATAACCAGAGTCCTGAGTGGCTGAGGGGATCCGGGGGGAGAGGGAACCACTTAGGAGGCAACAAAATGAAAAGCTTTTCTGTTTCATAGCCTGTAAAGAAACGAAACTACCTCCAGACCAAATACGCACATTAAAATGGAACAGCCACCGCATTAATTTACACCTCACTTAGATTCTTTTACCAAGTCACTCATGAGCCTTTATCAATCCAAACCTCATCAGAATGACTAAAGGAAAGCAGCCGGCCCCGGGATGTGCCTAACCTCCTGCCTCGACGTGTCAAGGACATGGCGTGCTGGGAGAAGGTAGTGTGGCTGGAAGGGGTCGTGTTGGGCTGCTGGGAACCAAGCAGGGAGGAGGCTCTCATCACTCCTCTGTGGTCAAACACCCTGTTTGGTCTTTAGTCCACGGAGCTGATGGAGGAGCCTGATAGGTCAGGGCACCATGAGCCTGTATAGGGTCTGAAAGTCAAAAGAAGTCTCGCTGTATTTTCATTTAAAGTGTTACATTTTCTTTCAATCTACCAAGAAAAGTTAGATAAACGTGATAAAAACATGTGACTGAGTGGCTGCAGTTATGAAATAATCCATTGGTTTTTAATACGTCTGATAAAATAATGAAGACCTGGTCGAGGGCCTGATCCAGACCAGAGTCTCTGCTCACTAATAAATACATCAAAACTGTTTGTCTTGTGTGTGAATCTGGGGTCACTATTAAAAACTACAAGAAGACATTATGAAACAAACAGAGCAGGAAGAACCAGACTAGAAGATGAACCTGAAACCAAACTTAGGATAGAGCCATGAAAACGTAATAAAAAACTAAACAACAATCAGAATCAAAAATCAATTATTAAACTGTGATGTTTCATTAATGAGTCCAAAGAGGGATCTGCAGGTCATCCATGAGCTCAGGTTGTTCCTCCAGACAACACGTTGAAGGACCTGTGGGTCTGATCTCTAAGAAGCTAAACTTTAAACTCAGTCCCTGATCTTCCAGGAAGCCAATGAAGTGATGCTGAAACTGTAGAAATGACTCCTCCTGACTCCTCAGAAGTCTGGCAGCAGCTTCTGGATCCGCTGGAGGCTCTTAGAACATCCTGATCATAGAGACCTGCAGGAAGAGGGTCTGGAAGTGATGGATGGGTCAGGATGGGTCTAATTCTAGTAACATTACACAGATAGAAGATTGTTTTCTTAGAGCTAAAGGACAGATCCTGGTCCAGAATAACACCAAGGTTCCTTACATCAGGTTCATGAATACAGAGAACTGACTACAAAATCCACAAGCTCGTCCTGCTCCACAAAGTTACGAGTCATCCAGGTATTCAGGTGCCTTCTTCAGATTTTGGATGTTTTTTCTGAGATGACTGTTGTAGGATTGGGACAACCATCAATGTAGGAGCAGTGATCTGAGGCTGATCCTACAATGAAGGAATGGATGGATCTCAAAGATTATAAAAACAGGAAACATTCATCAGTGATGAGACCTGATGGTGCTGATGGAGGAGGTAGATTTTAGAAAAAACCTTCTTAAAAATCCAGAAAACAACAAATGTTTCAACAGGGCCAAATATGGGTATTTTATTTAAAAAAGCCACTGAACTGCAGATAATGAACACACAGACACAGATGTTTAATATTTTTAGAAGCTATGATTTGATTCTCCTAACAACGAGCTGTTTTCTTCTGGCTGCTCGGCTCTTTGTGTCGTTGTTGGGGGTGATGAGTTGATTTGGGGACGTCCGGTTGGTACCACAGCTAATCCTTTTGACCTGACCTGTCTCTGGTGGGAAATGTTCTTTAGTCAGCCATGCTGACAACAAACCACTCATTTAGCTCAAACAATTAAAAGACTCCCTCAGGTGGAACTGAAACCTCAGAATGAGGAGATTCTAGCCTCATCTAGAATCTCTACTGAATGTTTTCATTAAGCTCCGCCCCTACAGGTGGCCTAATAAGCAACGTTCATTCTGATATGTCAAAGTTCATCGTTTTTCTGCAGCGTTAGCTTTACAATTTACTCCCCCTTGAGTTATTAGATGTCCAGAAAACTAATATAAAACCTTCCTGATGGATATATTTTCTACTTTATTGGTTGATCAACTTTATTTCCTGATCAAAACAATCAAATATTAAATCATTGTCAGGATTTTAAACATTTAAATACCAGTTTGATCACGATGCTATAGTGTTTAACTTTTACCATCACTGGTTTAGTTTTGACGTTGAGTGAAACAAGGCGGCCATGTTTTTGTTTACTTGTCTTGTCTTGTAGATTAAATGAACCAATCAGAAGCTCTGATGAAGTGGTTCATGTTTGGGTTGATCAGAAGGATTTTAAAGGTCAACGTTTAAAAAAAAAAAGACTGTTTTGACCATTTTTCTCAAAAACAGACCCCAAACCTCACAGAATGCAGGATTAGTTTAGTCATCTTTATGGGATTAGAAACTGGTTCTAATGGGATTTAAGGAGGAGGACATTTTAAAACTGGTGCTGCAACATCAAAGTAAATAAACATATCCAGATGGATTTATATAAAAACACCTCCCAAACATTCAACACTTACTTCTAATTCTCAAATCAAACTGGCCTTTAAAGGGTTAAAATCCTGATCATTTAACATTTGACTGTTTTGATCGTTTTGTTTATAAGATTAAACTCAAAAAGTAGAAAAACGTATTCATCAGAATGTTTTAGTGTTTTAGAAGTGGACATGTCCTCGGACTCAGACGTTAGTACGTGTTTCACAGTTTTCCAGTTTAAAAAAATATAATTTGAATTTCAAAATGATTCCTGCATCAACAGATGGAAACATGAACATAAAGTCGTTCTTTTTCACTTTTGATTTTTCTCACATAAATTCTCTTTTAAAATTCCTGAAGTGACTCCAGCTAAATATAAGCAACAATAATGACATCATCATTTATCTGACCCCTGATCACACTGAGCTCAATCAGCAACCAGTTCATATAAAAACACTTCACTATGAATACACAGAGACGAGTAGAATTATAAAATTCACCTATAATTTAAAAAGAGACAGATTATTCATATCAGACCCATTAACGCTGATTTGGGATAATGGAGAAGATTGAGAAAAAAACATTAAAATAATAGAATTTAAAAACATGAACAGAGCACTTGTATTACAGCGTGTTAGAGCCACACACAAACATTTGTTTTAAATTAAATATGAACAGCACAAATAGCTCACTACACCAGGCGTGTCCAAAGTGCGGCCTGGGGGCCAAACGCGGCCCTCGGAGTGATTTTGTGTGGCCCTCAGCTGCATTTAAAAAATTATATAATTTAGTTTTCCTGCAGGATTTTGATGCAGAGAGACACTTTATGACATTTTTTTTATTTTTACTAACATGAGACCCAAAAAACAAAAAATCCAAGTAAATTAAAATCTTTTTAAATGCAAAATGTTCCATTCAATCAAAATATTCAAATTTTTTTAGACAATTCAAGAGATCTTGAGATTTCCGACTTTATTTCCTGGTAAAAAGAACCACAAATCCTCACTGACTTTTACCAGAACGCAGACTTGTGAGCTCTGTTCATAAAGCCTGACTAAATCCAGCAACAGGACTGAAGGAAGACCCAGATCCTGGTCTGGTTGCTGAGGATGGAACTACATGTAGAAACCTAAAAACAGTTGACCAATCAGATCCAGTGAATCTGATGTTTTTTATTATTGAGTCAAACCTACGAGATCCCTGTGTCGTATTGACAAAGACTTCATTAAAATGTTGCATTTAGAATGAATTTTTGAGCAGAACAAAATATTTTTTGCTCGTTTCTTTTAAGAAATATTCTAACTTTTGTGGCCCTGGAGGACACTTGGTGATTTTGGCCCTCGTGTTGAAAAGTTTGGACACCCCTGCCCTACAGTAAAGATTCATCAGCATACTGAATAAACAGCAGTAATGAGTGAATGAGCTCCACTCTGTCCATGAGCATCAAAAACAACAAAAAAATATAAATAGTATTTAGTTGGAATTTAGTCGATTCACAAAGTTCTTACCTGTGTGTGTGTGTGTGTGTGTGTGTGTGTGTGTGTGTGTGTGTGTGTGTGTGTGTGTAAACTGATTAAGGCATGAAAATGAACATCATTAAGACTGAAACACATCACACTGACATCATGTGGATCTGCTCAGAGGAAGAATCGATACCAACAAAAGGCATGAAGACACAAACACAACATTTCTACGTGTCCCGTCAGCAGCCTCCCCAAATCACCAGTCAGCCAGTCAGAGTGGATAACATCACGTCGACTCTCCAAACCAGCAGCAGAACGATGTCAGAGGAAACGTGATCGATACAGAGACCTGCCCCACCCCCACACGCCGGACTTCCTCCAGAACAGTAACGCAGCTCAAGGAGAAGAAACATGGCCTCTGAAGAACGCAGGTTTGGTTTAAAGTCTTAAACAGCTGAGAGGTGATGTCATCTGTAAGGTGAGACACTGCTGTAGGAACAGGTTCACGTGGATTCTCAGAGTCTCTGGGCTTCTTTTTTAACTTTTAAATGATGCAAATCTGTAAAATCCTCCTGATTCTTGAGCCAAACAAACGCCTCAAAGTGTGAAACAACAGGCTGTGAAAATGCTCCGTGACACAATATTTTCCCTCCTCTATTCTTCCTCTTCCCTTCACTTGCCCTTGCTTCGCCCTCACATATCACTGAATGAAATGCAGCATGCAATTATCCATTATTCAGTCAACTGGAGCCAACACTTAACCATTTGGATGGCTGTGGGCTCAGCCAATTATCTGCAGAGGCTCTCAGTAGGCTTTCACTGCCTGGACGTTGTTGCATAATCATATGGCTCCAGATCCATGCCACAGCACCAGGGACTGGGGGGGGGGGGGCTGCTGGTGAACAGGTGAGAGCTGATGGTGTAAATCACCACCAGGTCCAGGGCCTCTTCAAAGCCCTCACTGATCGTGTTTTACATCACATCTTCATTCTTCTCCTCCTACCCCTCACCCACCTCTGAATACACCCCCCCCCCTCCCATGTGCTTTAACGCCTGCCCTTGACCTCCCAGCATCCCCCACCCCCACCCTACCACCCTGCTCCTTCACCTAACCAGCACACCAGCACCAAGCTTAAATCAGTCCAGACTGGTCCAGTCAGTCAGTCAGCGAGGGCCAGTAGCTACAATGGACCCCCCCACACCCCCCAGGGCCTGGAACACTAAGGCCCCAGCTGAAGAGACAGGGCAGCTGCCAACCACCGGCCACTCAACCCCAGGCTGTCCGGATGATTGCATTTGTCAAGCCGCCACTCCGACTCAGCCGTTTGGAGATCTGATTGCTACAATTAGAGTTTGGACCGATGGAGGGATCCGGAGACCAGGGAACACCCAGGGTCTGTTGTGGGTTGGGGGTCTTCATGCACCCTACCAGTCAGGAGATCGGTGTCTTCTTGTCTTACATATATGATGGTAAATTGTTGGGACGTTCCTCATTCAAGTCCACGTGCCCGGATTGGACAGACTCCAGTCAGACAGCCTGATGAGCTGAGCTGCTGTTGTTATGGTTCAGTTAAGGAGAAGTGAAGCTGAACACATTTAAAACTCATCCTCTTTATATCAACATCTAAAAACCTCACATTTCTGAGACGTTTCAACATTTTTACGTTCTTTTACACATTTAACAAAATAAAAGTTTATTTTAACTCTGAATGAGTATGTTTAGATCAGCTGTTATTTCCAGCCTGTTGCAAAAAACTGAATTAAAACTTTAGTTCAACCTACTGGATCAGAATCACTCAGTCCTGGCTTCTAAACTCAGCCTGGACCTGTGTGTGTGTGTGTGTGTGTGTGTGTGTGTGTGTGTGTGTGTGTGTGTGTGTGTGTGTGTGTGCTTTTTTTTATTTTCATCTCTGGAACTTTTTCATCATCTGGTTGTCAAACGTCTCTATAGCTCTCTGCTTATGACTGCTGATTTAAGTGTCATCATGGACGTTTTGCTCCCTCTAGTGGTTCTCAGACAGCACTGCATTAAGACAGTGAAGTCCTACATCCAGGATCAGGGTCTTCAGAGTTCATCCAGCTGCTGGCTGATGGAGTTAGACTTCCTCCTGGCGGTTTCCACATCAGTCAACACAACAAAGAACACGCCCTAATGCTGCGCTCTACCTCCACATCAATCACAGCCGTATAAAGATCAAATCATTTGGTTCAAACTGGCTGAAATGAGATGTTTAGAACGTTTAGCAGGTTGCTGAGGTCATCAGATTTTTTTTTTGACACTTTCTCTTTATTGATTTTCTTCTTATTTGACATATAGAACTAAAGAGGGCAAGGAAAACTAATATATATTTACATCTGTTCCCATATTTCAGGTTACACATCATCTCGTTTCTTACACATAGTACATATTACGTAGGTGCATCAGCAATCCAAATAAAAACGACTACTCTTCTGCATCCCATAGGTATCAGTTCCTAGTCTTTTAAGGTATACCGCTCCCATCTTTCCCAAAGTCTCTCTCCTTTCTCCTTCTGCAGCCGCAGTGAGAAGGTCATCAGTTCCATGTGGTGAATCATATTTATAATGCCTATGACCAGCTTCTGTGTAGGGGGGCTTTTCTGCAGCCAACATTTAGTGATTGCCTTTTTGCATGCAACCAGAATTATTTTCAGTAAGTATGAGTCTCGTTTGTTCATATCCTCAGGGATTTTCCCAAGGTACACAGTGCTAAAGGAGAAGTCCAGAGTTCCTCCAAGCACCTCCAACACCATTTGTTTGATCTCCTCCCAGAAAGTCTTTAGCTTGGGGCATGACCAGAAGACATGGAAGCAACCTGCGGCGACCTCCCCGCACTCCCTCCAGCACGAAGCGCATGAACCACTTATTTTGGATTTCTGCTTTGGCGTAATAAAATATCTAATTAAATTCTTCCATCCAAAATCTCGCCACGTTAGAGAGTTTGTGGTAGATATCACATTCCTCCACATCTGTGACCAAACTTCCTCAGAAATTGTTATACCTGCTTCTTTTTCCCATCGATGACTGACATATCTTGTTGAGCTCTTTTTCATAGAAATAAAACTTTTATACAATTTGCCTATGGTGCCTCTTATGCACTTCTCCTCATATGCATCCACAAATATTTGAATCACCCCACTGGCTGCATCTGCCATTCTAATTTCCCTCCAGAAAAAGCTCAGACCCTGTAGGTAACGGTAGAAATCTTCCCTGCCGATCTCATAAATGCGACACATCCTCAAAACTGATCAGTTCCCCATGTTTGACTATCTTGCAGATTGCAGTGATCCCATGTTTGGACGAGGTCATCAGATTTGAACACATTGATCAGTAATCTGATTACTTGGTAAAAATACATTTTATTTACTGAACAATCAGATCAAAGTCACACACCTTTATGGCATCGTGTTATTTTACTTTAACCATCCCAGCAGGCTGCCAGCTGATGGGGGAGGTGTCCATGTGTCGGGGTGGGGGTGTAACAGACACACTAGTCCATTCAGACTGATAAGCCCACCTATCTATGAGCTTTTGTCTTAGAGCGAGGAGGAAGGCCCTGGTCTGTGCTGGTCGTCGGTCTGGGGCTCCTGGGTGGACGTCCCAGACCGTCAGCTGGATGGGGGCCCCCACCCAGCAGGAAGGGCTCCCAGGAAGGGAGGGACTTCTCCACCGACTCCCAAAACTGTGTCTGAAAGAGAAGAGCGATGTCAGCCTCACAGTTAGATCCCAACAACCTGAAAGGAGACAGAGTCCAGTTTCACTAGAACCAGATTAAGACCTGCAGCTGAGACCAGTTCAAACATATATAAGGAAAAGTAAAGAAATGAAAAAGAGCAAAAATAAAACAAATTCATTCAAGGAGATTTGAAATCCATCATTTGAACTTATTTATGGAGTATTTCATTAAACCCTCAGATGGATTTAGTCATGTCAGCAGCTGTTATCTAACCTTTAATATAAGTTGTGCTTTTTTACATAACACTTTAAAGATGGTCCTTCCTGTTATGTGACACAGAACCACTGGGTTCTGCTTCCCGGGGGATCCTTTGGTCCATGGATGAGAAGCTGAGGGTAAATTATCCAGTAACGCATCACACGTGATAAACTCTGGAATGGATCTGGATCTGGATCCATTTAGAACTCATTAGATCATTTGATCTGAATTGGAGAGGACTCAAGTAATTGATGATGGAAAGTAAAATAACTCCTCAGTTTATGGTTAGACTCAGAGTTTAGCCAGAGCATTTCACTCAGGAGACAGAAACCGGTTCCTGCTTTAGGATCATGAAGACGAGTCTCTGATGTTTCATAAACCCATGGCAGAACCAGAGTCAGAATTGTTGACCTTCAAACCTCCACCGACTGAAGATCTCCTCCTTCCAAAGGTTCCAAAAGGATTTTTACCTCCATAGCCAGCAGGTTGGGCTGTGGCAGCAGTCGTCTGCTGAGACAATCCTCTATCTTCTGTAAATCCTGCAGAAACAGAACACTGACCCTGAGAACCCAAAATGTTCCTTCATGTCATTCAAACGTTGCTCTCCTACATAATCATCCTGGTTCTTCTGAAGCATCTTGTCTTTTCCACTCTGGATGATTTTAATCTCAAATTAAGTCATTATCTGAAGGTAGCTGCAGGTATTTATAGGTGTGATTAAAAAGAACAGCCAGCTGTTGAGCCAGGAGTTTACACTCATCAGAAACATGAAAACAACCCTGCAGTCTTTGAAAAACCTGTGGGAAATAAACAATGTCAGAACAGGACTTGTGTCTGTTTGTCCCGAGTCTGAACTTTGTCCTGCAGCTCTTCACAAAAATCCAAACTCATTAAGTGTTTTTCTGATTATCCTGTCATAAACTTCAACATTTAACCTGTTCACTGAGATCTGTGTGAGTAGAGTAGACTAGTGGGAAGCCATGGTTTTTAAAGCATTTCTCTGGGTGACTTTTACCTTTTTTATTTCAATCAAACAACAACTATTTGAATTAAAAACATATTGTTTTACACTAAAATAATCTAAAAGTTTTGTTTGTTGGGTATAAAAATGGTTTTACATGACAAGATTCATTTGCATGTCAGAGAGTTTTGGATGCAAATCCAACAAAAGACCAGAACCCTGAACAGTCACCTGGTCCATTCAGCTACACGTAACGGATCCATCAGCAGAAAGAAGGAAGAGGAAAGCAGACACAGTGTGTTCAATACATGCATCAACCCACAGCAATAACTGCATAACCACATTTAGTATATTTAACCAGATTTTCACATTTTCATTGTTGCTAATTGAGTTGCTAACCCAGAGTTTAGAGAGGGAGGAGCTGAAATAAGAAACTAGATTTTATAAACAAGCTCATAAAAACACAACTTTCAATATTTCTAAGAAAAGTTACCAGACAACCAATCTAAAGTCGATTAGAAGAAGCAAACCTGGCAACAGGCTCAGATCACAGAGTCAAATATCAAAAATCTTTTGTTTGATTGAAAATAAAAAGACAAAAATCACCTCATAGTGAACCTGCTGGGACGTCCACTCCTGTCCTTATGTCATTCTCCAAGTAAAATGATGGACTTCCAAGTATTGTGTACATGCCCTTTGACCCTCCCCAGATTGATGGTCAGTAACAGTTGCCTGATGCCTGCACACTGTTAACACACACCTGTATGCTCCGGAGCAGTCCTCCCTACCTGCAGCAGAGATGCGTTCCTGCTGTGAGCTGCCTGACTCCTCCTCACATGCTGCTCCTTCTGGGTGACCAGCTGTTCCTTCTGACCCCTCATCTGCTCCAGCAGCACCACTCGTTGTCCAACACTAGTCAGTCACACAGCAAACAGAAACATGGCCTTTACTTGAAGTGTGCATTTTATAATATTCTCCCAACTCTACCTGGTGATATTTTACATTATTTTAATATTTTACATTAGGTTAAATATTAGACACACAAAATAGATTCTAAATAAAGGTGTTTATTATTAAGAGCAAACAATAACCAAACCTGTGTGAGAAAGTGATTCCAAAGGGGTCACACACACACGACCCTAGAACACCATCCAAAGAACTGCAGGCCTCTGTTAAGGTCAGACCTCAGGAGACCTTTTAGTTTTCAATTAAGAGGGTAGTAATGTTTAGTGTTCCAGGTCCATTTAAAAATACTATTTGAAATTCAAACTTTGTCAGAGAACTTTTATTACAAAAAGTTGTGTCCTGTGCAAAAACAGCCAACCTGATGGACAGATGGAGAGGGAAAATGAGCCATAAAGGACCAAAGTGTCCATAATGACGCCTGAAACCGTCAGTCTCTCCACCTGTTTGACCCTTTATGTGTGTCTGTCTACTGTTTAGTGTTACACACTGCTGTCTGAAAGGACCGTTATAAATAAAGTTTGATTAATAATAATTAAGATCCCTGTATTTACAACGAATGGAAAACAGTCATTTTAGTCACCAATGACTTAAGAGACATTATGAGTCGATAAAAGAACTTCAGCGTCGCACGTCAACACGTAGTGAGCGACTACACGTCCTGGGAGTTTAGTGACGTCACCGGAAGAGACTGTGGTTTTAGCTTAGTGCTGTAACTTTACCAGAACACGTCCCAGTTCACCATATCTATGCAGTTTTTCTCACTCAGCACGACTCACATCTCCTCGTGCTTCCTGAGTAATTCTTCTTCGTCTGCCATAAATGTAGTCTACCAGCAGGAAGGCGGCTGACGCCTCCGGTGTTGTATCAAACTCGGTTTACTCCAGCAGCTCCGTCTCGGCGGTCGGAGCTTCTACGGAGAGTGTTAAGGCTCAAAACGCGAAACCCTTTAAAGGTAAATCACTGAAGAAATACTTAGAAAATTTAAAATTCTACCACTGAGTGTTACTGTGCATTATTAAAAGGATATTTTAAGAAATGTATGTTACTGTTTTTTAATGTTTGTACTTTTAAAAAATTGTGTTACTTCTTAAAACTTAAAGAAAACTAGTAAAAGTTTCAGGTTTAGGCTTAAAATGAGAAAAACTGCTCGATGAATCAGGAGGTCTGCAGGAAAAATGTCTCCCTGTTGGGAGGCAGACTTATTTCACCACAGAGCCAGGAGCAGACTGTGACACAGCTCTAACTGAGGGCATAGCCCCTGTCAGCTCTAGACCTCCTGCATCATTGTACCAGGACCACTCCCTTCATATCTTCTCCTCCTCCTGCTGTCATCACATTTGATCATCCTGTCAGTTCTGTTTCTGATCCACACATTTTTATCTTTTCATTTTTTGCTAACATTGTTTAAAAAATGTTTATAATCTCGTCCTTAGCTAATACAATGTTTTTTAAACCTATTATTTATTTATAAAATGTTAGAAAGGGCTCAAATGAAGGTAACTGGACTTCTTATGTTCCTTGAAGACGTTTCACTTCTCATCCGAGGAATTTTCTGATAAGAAGAAAAATTCTTTGGGATTACCATGTCCTGGATGACTGAAAACATTCACCAAGGAGCAGAATATGACACAGACCACAGCATGTCCACCTGCAGAACTGGGAAGATCTTCAGCAGCACAGGAGCTCCTCAAGGAGCAGTCCTGTCCCTGTTCACAACGCAGAGAGCTGCTTTATTCAGAAATTCTGATGATTCAACCACTGTCAAATGTATTATAAGAGGTTGTGAAAGAGTAGAGTACAGGAGTACCAGTACCATCAGAGACCTTGTTGACTGGTACAGCCGCAACCATCATCAAGACCAAGGGAAAAACTCTAATCTGTTTAAATTGTGCTGCTGTAACATTAAGTTCTCACACAGGATTAAGGAAAAGGTGGCAGGGAGTGTTGTGTCCACATACCACACAACAATGTAGTAGAACTAGTTCTCTACATCTGACCCGTCCCTGAGGAGCAGCAGCCGGTTTCACGGTACCCAGGGGGCATTTGAGGGTTCAGTATTTTCTCCAAGGATACTTCCACACTTGGCTTGGACCTGGGATTGAACCCTGACCTTCTGATCAGTGGACAACCTCTCATCCCCTGAGCCACGATCGCCCCATTAATAAATATCTACTGTATCCACGCTGCTGTCATTCTTTATTTTAACGCTTCTTGGCAATAAACCTCATATTGTTGTAAAGTCTGATTAGTCACCTTTACCAGGAGGTAGAACCTGTGAGGATCGTTCATCCATGGAATGTGTAACATGGCTAAATGTGCAGCGCTCCTCAAAACTGCACAAATCCCCCGAGTATTCTCCTGTTATTCACTTGTTTTGAGTTTCGGTGCTACTAAGTGTTCCAGTCACAGGTGACTGACTCCTGATGGACAGCGTGAGCTGCTAGAAGTGCTAGAGCAGTGTTTCTCAGCTGGTCTGGCTTTGGGAACACAATTTTTCCTTTTTTTGCTGAAGGTCAAAGAAAAGCTTCAGTTTTGATGAATTCCGTGTTGATTATAAATCTATAAACAATGTGTTGTGTCAGGAGCAGCGCTGTCGGATATCTTCACTGAATCCTTCGTCCATCTAATTTAGACGTCTTTTTTCACACAGGTATGTTTTTATTTTGTGAATTAGACCTCTTCTCATGTTTCACATTTAACACAAATTTAAACATTCTTTAGACGGAGGTATTTTTCAGTGTTTTCCTTAAATGTAGCTTATTTACATTTTCTGTCAACATGCTAATAACAAACCCTCACATACTTTAACTCAAAGTGGTCTATTATAGTTCACAGAAAGAAAAAAAAAACACTTCACAAACGAGTTGGTTCAGATATATAAGAAAATACAGGATCTTCTTTATTCTTATTGTTGTGAAAAGTAACAACCATAAAACCATCAGATCTTCACCTTAAATCCACAATACAGACATCCAGATGGTTAAATACACATAAAGATGAGGAGGAACCAGAGTGAGTGAAGGGTCTGAGTGGAGCTCTGATACAGGGTCAGTCTAATCAAGAATAACGCCTTATGAGAAGGTCTGAACGCTCACTGGACTGAAGTCAGATTATTTATTTATTCATCTTTATCACAAGATCATACACTTTATAAATTAGAGCCTTCTCAACCGAATAATCATCTGAAACTGAATGTACTGATTCCCGTTAAACTCCAGAGTCGTCTCAAAAGGAACCATGAACGATCGCTTTATTTTTATACACAAAGTTCAGTCCTTAAAACTGAGAAAGAAATCCTCGTACAAAACAGAAGGAAACACCTGAAATTTAGGTCATAAATATTCCTTGAGAAATCTGAACAACCTGACCATCATTGTTCATGTTTTGAGCTAAAATTAAATTGAATTCTGTTACCAGTTGGTTTAGCCTAGTTTGGTTTGAGGATACATTTATTGTTCTGTAGTTCATGAACACAAAGACTGAGCAGAGAGGTGGCTGAAATATTTACAGGTCAGTTCCTAGTGAGACTGATCCTGTAACGACTCTCCCTCCAACTCCAGGCCTGGTAAAAAACTAAACAGAGTCCTGCTCATTTATCTATTAGACACTACACCGACACGGTGCAGCAGAAAAACTACTGGACCAATCATGTTGTTTAGAAAACCAAACTGACATTTCAGACAAACAGAGGAAGTCTGCTCAGAGTCAAATATAACAAATGTGGTTTCTTTAAAACGAGGAGTTTATTCTGATGATCTTCAGTATATCAGAGGTTACCTCTGTGGTTTATTGCTTCAGACACAAGTCAAACTCCACAGTGGTTCAGCAGAGGCTCATTTTAAATGTTAGTCAGAGCAGACTGTCTCCAAACAGAAGCTAAGAGAAGTGAGGAATCTGGATTAAATGACAGCAACAGCCCCAAAGGCCTTCTGAAACACAGAGTGTTGTAAAGAGACACACGTTAAAGTGACTGGTGAGCGGACCTGTTGAGAGGGGACAGGAAATCAGACGATGGGTTTTTAGGTGATGTCCTTCTGTCTGGGCGGCCGGTGAATGTTCCTGATCACACACTTCACCATCCACTCAATGCCGTCGTTCACTCCATCCCTGCATCAGAACAAAGCTCATGAGAACCAGGCAAACGTTTCTGGATGTGTCAGTTCAGACTACAAGTTCCTAAAGCTTTACCTGTCAGATCAGATGTCAATCAAGTGATTTAAAGGGACGTTTGGGTGGTGTTTGGACTTATTTATCTACAGTTAGGACCACACCCACCGATGACACCTCTAAAAGTGGGCGGGGTTTCTGGAAGCAGGAAGACATCCTCTGACCAGAGCTACTCAGATCAGAGAGACACTGCTGTAGATCTGTGACAAATGAGCAGCTAATTACTGGGTTGGTAAACAATTTAGGGCCACAGCAGCAGCATAAATATCATAAACTAAACTAACTGCCTCATGCAAAATTGTATAGGTTTACTAAAGCAGAGGTACAACAGGCAAACAGCAGTACAGACCTGGACCCAGAGCCGGTTCGGTCCAGACCGCACAGCAAATCCAGGAGGTGGAGGGGGCGTGTCCGGGGAGACGGGCGAGCGCTACTAAGGAGCTACAGTGGGTTCACTGCTCACTCGGCACCCGGGACTCCCCCTCCCCCTGAATGAGAACACACCATGCGTGGTTTGAAACTCGGTCCTGGGAGTGGGCGAGGCCGAGCAGGTCGCCCCCCCTTAGTTCGTTACCCCTATACCGCGGCCCCTCCAGGAAGAGATTCTGCTGCCGTTTACAGGCAAGCAGCACGCCACGCACACACACACCCCAATCAGGAAAATATAAGCAAAGCGCTTCCTGAGGAGTATTGTGATCAAGTGTCACTCCAAAAATAATAAATATTTAATTAATAATTAAATATTTGCCACTAATTTGGCAGCAGCGTCTCCTGATCCAGTCACAGGACTGCTTCCTGTTTCTAGAGACTCCGCCCACTTACAGAACGCCGCTTCAAAATGACCCAAATATCTCTTTAAACCATTCAGCAAGCAGGAAGTTCTGGCCTTCACATTGTCTGATTATTCCCGGTAACAGATATCGGTACGTCCCTGGGTATTATCGCTGGGTACAGAAGTACAGAGTGATCCGTGTGACAGTACTACACGTCGTCTCACCCTGTGAGCGCAGTACAAGGCTGGACTAAGCAGTCCCTCTTGCCGATCTTTGGCGCGCAGTCACTGAAGGTTGTTTTAATGTCCGGCACCGACAAACAGTTCTGAGAACAGAAGAGAGCAGATCCTGATCAGACTAACACACAACGAGGAGCACGATGAAGCTCAAAGTGTTACTTTGAATTTTTATCTAAATAATGACTGTTTAACCCTTTAAGACGCGCTGACATTTATGATACATTTCTACGTTTCTAGCTCTATTTTTTAACAAGATTTGTATTTTCCTCTAAAATCTGCATTCTTAAATCTTTTAAGGGTTTTCTGCCCGCTCGTGGATTATTTCTGTGCTTAAGTGTCAAGTGAAGTTTTTATTTAGTATAATTATTGTTGTATTATTATGGAATTTAATGTGAAAGTCATTGATTGTTATATAATCTTTAGCAAACAAATGTTTCAGATTTAAAAAACCTGAGTCTTCTGAATATTATTCAATGTGTCGGGTCTTAAAGGGCTAAAATATAATTTGACCTTTTATTTATTAAAAAATAAATGAAACAACTAGAATCCACTCTTGACTTCAAAAGCATTTGTGGATGAAGACAACAGTCACTGATTAGAGATTCCTCTGACTGACAGGATTTATTCAAGTCTTCTGACAAAAGAACAGACCAATAGATGGTTTTCAGGTTTAAAATATCGACAAGGAGAATTAATCTAACACACACAGAGCGTGTTCGACCAAGGTTCCTGTTTCTATTATTCATTTATTTCATCATTTCCAGTTCAAACTCTCAGGGTCAGAACATGGACATTATAACATGCTGAATATTCCAGGGTTTTTTCCAAATGCATAATTAATATTAGATTAATCTGAACTATTTTTGTCAAGCTGGAGTTGGAATGTTATCCTGATATTTTAGACGTTATTAGGCAACATAATATTTTAACACAGAAAAAGTACTTTAGAGTAATCAAATCCATGAAGTAGTTGACGGACTAATCTAAATAACTGGTGTTTGAGTTCAATCAAAGCTCTGAAGAGACTCATACCGGTACATCCTGCTTGTTGGCGAGAACTAGGAGTGGAACGCCTTCCAACACCTCACTGCTGATCATCTTCTCTGGAAGGAAAATCAGCTCAGGTTCAGGTTTAGATTCAACTGGATCATTCAGCAGATAGTTTAAAACAGCAGACAGACAAAACTCACCAAAGGCCTCCTTTGACTCTGAGAGACGCTCCTCATCAGTTGAATCTATAACGTAGATGACTCCATGGGACTCTGCATAATACTAAATATAAAGAGCATAAAGAAAACAGCCGTCTGAGTACAGAGCAGAAACAGCTTCTCACTGTGACAACACAACAAGTCATCAAAATAAAATCAGTAGAGCTGCAACAACAAACCACTAAACTAGAACAGTACACTCATATAGTACAGGTCAACGTGAGTGAGTGTAGGTAGAGTGGTCGTCTGGCAACCAGAGGGTCACAGGTTTGATCCCAGCTCGGCAGAGACGCTTCACCCACCTAGTCTACTGGTGGTGGACAGAAAGACCTGGTGGTGGACAGAGGGACCTGGTGGTGGTCTGAGGGACCTGGTGGAGGTCAGAGGGACCTGGTGGTGGTCAGAGGGACCTGGTGGAGGTCTGAGGGACCTGGTGGTGGTCTGAGGGACCTGGTGGAGGTCTGAGGGACCTGGTGGAGGTCAGAGGGACCTGGTGGTGGTCAGAGGGACCTGGTGGTGGTCTGAGGGACCTGGTGGAGGTCAGAGGGGCCTGCTGGTACCAGTGCCTGGAGTCTCTACCTCTGTCAGTGTGCCCCAGGGCAGCTGAGGCTACAGTGTAGTTGATCACCACCAGTGTGTGAATGTCTGTTTTGTACAGCGACACTAGAAACCACTCTATAAATACAGGACATTTACCATTTACCTGTCTCCAGGTCTGGGCTCGGTTTCAAACTTAGCCTAAATGATGAACCAGCCTCGTCCAAGTCTGTAAACCACCACAGCATGTTTTATGTAGCTTAACTTAGGGCTGGGCGATAATTCAATATTTATCTATTGATAGACGTGTGGCGCGATAGAAAAAAACGGGTCGATTAAAAGTTCAATAAAAAAAGTTTCCTTCTTTTTTAATTTTATCCAATCAGGTAATGTGATACTAGATTCCTTATTTACTCCTAACCAATCAGAAGCACAGACCCAGGCTGCTCCGTCACTAAGCCCCTCCCCTCTCAGACCAAAACAGAGCAGGTAACTTACAGAGGAGCTCACATCAGAGGAAATTGTTCCGAAAACGGTTTCAGTAGTTCAACCTCATAAGTCAGACAAAAACCAAACAATGGTCGTTTGCAAAATTAGCTGAAAATCGATCAAAACCAAGTCTGGTAACACAACCAACTGGTTTTATCATCTAAGATGATCAAAGCCACTGGACAAGCTGCGTCTCAGCAAGGCTCCACGTTGGAGGAGGAGGAGACCTCTGTCTGCAGCGCAAAGTGAACCAAACTGGGATTACTTGCTTGTGATAAACATGACAAACCCAGAATGACTTGAATGACTTGAAGCCTGGACCAAGACGCCGAGAGTCGTACAGACACATGTAAGATTCAGACGAACCGGACCCAAGTTTTTATTTTAATAGAGGGTGATAAACAGTTGATCCCCTGTGCAGCTCAACTGCTTCACTTGGCTCAAATACAGGATCTTTAATCACTCAAAGTCGATCAATCATGTCCCAAATAATAAACCAACACCAGGCTTCAGCGTCAGACGGGAGGGGGGTGCGCCTCACGCTGAATTTCATGAACACCTTTCCTGAGTCTGAACTTTCTAAAGCTTTCTTTGTCAGAACAAAATTCAGCAATTCTTTTTATAATTATGACACTAGTTTTTTTCTCTGCCGCGCGTCTCATCCTGATCAGTTAACATCACTCAGTCTACCAACGTCAGTTTGGTTCAAATGTTTGAATAAAAAGTTGAATTGAGTTCAATATTTATGTGTTCTTTATTAAAATGTGTTAATCAAGGCACAGCATAAAATGACCAGGATATATTTTCTATATTTTTTAATATTTTCAATAATATTGATTATCAATCAATCTTATTTTTTTTATGGCTAGGCTTTTTTTCTATATCATCCAGCCCTAATTAAGCTTTAATGTTATTTCACATAAATTAGTAAGCTGTTGCTTCATTTGAACATTACTAGCAGATGAATTCAGGGTTCTGAGAACTTCAGTTCTCTGTCTGTTGTTTGGAAGTCTGACCAGTTTTCCCTATACCTGGTTCTGGTGGGTGTCACTATTTTGTAAAATAGGCCTAAGCTGTTGCTTTTCAATAATAATCTCAAATATATTTATGTAATAATCTTAAAATGCAGTAATCTTAGATAATACAGATTTAAAGTTGTTTTTTAAGAGGGTAAACTTTCAGGTTAAATCACGTAAATAGTTGTTAATCAGTTTTTAGCAGTTGTAGCAATTTTTTCACATTTTGTTTACTTATTGCAAACCAGTAATTTGCCCTTTCTGACAGATTAATTTGTTCATCCAGAGGAAATTTTCCCATGACGTCTGGATGTTTTCCAGCATAAGGTTGGTCAAAAGTTAGAAGCAGTTGAGTAAAATGACTTGTTACCAGCTGAACCACATAACCACTGCAGCCCTTTTTCCAGTGAGGGCAATCGAATCCAGTTTGCTCGTGATGAATAAATATTATTGGTGCATTGTTTGTTACTCACTTTGTCCCACAAAGACTGGAGCTCCTCCTGGCCTCCAAGGTCCCAAAACATCAGACGGGCTTTCCCCACATCAATGGTGCCAACTGTAAAGGAAAGTGGCCGATCCATAAGAAATGACCAGGACAAACAGAAGAAGCTACTGTTAAAGCAGGAAGCATAGTAATCACACACCCCATAAGGGAAACTAAATACAGCTCTACTTCACTTGTCTTGAAGCATCTGATTAATGAGCTTTTCTCTAGTAATGGATGAAAAGAGATAGAACGTAGGTCTGGGAACTGTGGCCTAAAAGCAAACAGACCTCGTGTGATTTTTGGTCAGATTTATTAGAACAACTGCAGGAAAAGATGTGCAAACATCTGGGAACAAAAAGTCCTTGTTTATTTGATCACATCTGATTTTTGTTCCTAAGTTTAACAGACCCTGTAGTTACTTTGTGACTTTAAAGTGCCCATGACATCGGTTTCCATGTTTTCTGACTTATCTATCGTGTTGCAACGTTGAGTTCTCACCTTAAACCTGCCAGAAAGAGCAAAAAACGGCGTCCATCTGTCTCCTAGTACAGCCAGTGAGAAGCTCTTCAAGATTTCAGACCCAGGTTTCAAACAGTTTTTTTCACTCCAGCCCGCTATGAGGTCATAGTGATCCGGACTTGCTTATATGGTAAATTCTCCTCCCACATGCACGTTCACGACAACTGGAGCGAGGCAGTGCCGCCGCCATTGCCCATAGACCGTGTAGTGTTTAGTTTCAGTTTAGTTTCTCTTTCACGTGACAACACTGCCCCCTGCTGCAGCAGAAGTGTCAGGCTGCCAAATAAGGAGAAACCCAGCAGAACCGGAAGGCGGCGCTTTCTTCTGATCTCTGAGTCGCTCGTTAGGAAATAATTACAGCGTATTTTGAGTTATAATGGTGCAACGCTAATCTACAGGCACCAAAGATTACACCTGTTTAATATAAAGTGATTTAAATATGGAGTCACAGGCACTTTAAACAACTTTAAATGTGACTGACTGGCTGCAATAACCATAGCAGAAGGTTAGCAACAACAACTCAACTTTAAAGCAGAGAGAGAACCGTGTGGTTATACAGCAGCATTCACTCACTGTTCAGACCGACTGTCGTCGTGATCTTTGACAGATTCATTCCCTTGTAGTTCTTGCTGAACTTAGTCTTGGTCTGTTCCAGAAAAGTCTGCAGAAAGAAGGAGCAACATAGCTGAATCAGACACATAAATATTCTATATAAGGGCACCTTTACACCAATAGTTTTTACTCTGGTCCAAATCAGCTTGTGAGTGTTAACCCATATGCATTATCCCGACTCATCTCTTTAGTTCTGCTGCTCTACACTCACTCAGACTGGAGGACAAACTGACCACATCTCCTCCCTCTGCTGGCTTTACTCTCTACTCTCCATGTTTGTAGTTCCTGTTCTTGCTGCCACCGACTTTGTACGGTTTTAAAAACGATGATTGGTCCAGTCCTTCTGTGTTTGTCTTCTCTGACTAATTTTCATTTTATGATTAATCTGATTTTATTCCAACTGTATCACATTTACTGTATTTAGTTGTCCTGAATTATCTAAATTTGTTGCTTCGAGCCGACTTAATGTGAGCTTTAGAAATAAACTGAATTGAACTGATGCCTATTTGTTCATCCATGTGAGCCATTGGATCATTTTTGGCTAGCTACTGAAGCTTGTGCACACTACCACATCCCAGAATGCAAAGCATACCCAGCTACAGAAAGGCATTTTGCACAAACTTGCAGGATATATAGCTGGTAATTGTGTCATATTGAAGGATCCAAACTGCTTTAAAGTTCAATTGGTTCAAGACCACCTGCTCCCAAAGGTCTCAGTATTTTTATTTGGGTCTGCAATTACAAATGGGTAACTCTCGCACCATCAAACAGCTGACCAGGACGATGCTTGTTAGCCTGTTGTTGCTCTGCTGTTAAACCAGGAAGTTTACATGAAAACGTGATGTTTACCACTGTGCTGTGGATGGAGTTTTCCTTTTTTCTTTCTGAACGATGCCTTTATGTTCGTAGTATTATTGTTGTTCATATTTAAAGAAAAAAATAAATGATTCAAAGTAAATCACTGGCAAAAATTCTTCTATTTATAAGTTTTATTTTTATGAGGTTTCCCTTTAATAAAACTCACAAAACCTCCATTTAACCCAAAGAAGGACGCTGATACGTGACGGCTAAAATGTGAAAGAAAAAAACAAACAACTGAAAAAAATGCTAGAAGTGAACATACCGTCTTTCCGGCGTTATCCAGCCCCAAAATCAACACGCAGTATTCGTCTTTTTGGAACATGTACTTGTATAACCCAGATAATAAAGTGTACATTTTTGAAAAACTGTAAACACGACACGACGGATACTGGTCTCAAACTACTGCCGTCAATGTTAGCTTGTTAATAAGCTCAGCTTTTATCAAGACAGCGATACGTTACGTGTCACCGTGACTTCATTTTAACATAAGTAAACAAACATACCAATAAAATAAGAACGTAAAGGAGAATACATGAAATAAATGTTTGAAACAGCCTTAAAGCGACACAGGACAAACACTTCCGCTCATGACGCTCGCTTCCTTAGGTTGGTGGGCAGAAGAGCTTTAATGGTGGATTACCGCCACCTAGTGGACTGGAGGGGAACAGGCCCAAATCAACAGAGTTAATATTTACCCTCTTCACATATCACTTCTGTTTTCGCTGACTCATCACACTGAAATGTTTTAGATTAACTAACAAACTTAATAGTAGTAAACAAAGAAAATACAAAATCCAGTTTTTAAAAGAGAAAAAACTATCCAAACCAACCTGAACCTGGGCCTGTGTGAAACAGTTTTTGCTCCCTAAATCTGTAACACTAGTGACAACTACAATCCAGTGTTAGTGCGTTTCTCACATTGCTGTGAAGGAATTTTGTTCCACTCTTTTTTATATTCAAAGGTCAGACATTCTCCTTCAGGATTTTCTGCTGTTTCACCTTATAATAGTTTCATTTGATTACTGTTTGTCGTGTTTGCTTTTTTTCTTCTTGAATTTCTCTTTTCTTGCATGTTCAAAATAAACATTTAAGTGAATTTTATTTCACCTGAAACATTTGACACCCAACCTGTGCTCATCTGAGGGCTGAGCAGAGTCCGAACCTGCACACATCCATCACTGAAAGGAGCTGTTTTTTACTTTGGAACTTTGGGGAGTGTGTGCAGATGGAGTAAATAATCCAGTTGATCACATCTCAGCTGCACATTTGTAACATTTTGTTTGCACAAACAGCTGTCTAAATGAAAGTTTGTTGAGAATAACAGCTGAGCTGGAACACAGCTGTTAAATCTCTGCAGACGGTGTTGTTGACCTTCGCTCTGATGTTGTGTTTATAAGGGTCGCACTGGTCAGGCTTAATAAAGAGAGCTTAATGAGTCACATGGGTTCTGGGTCTGAGAGCTTTTCACTAGTGTGTCACATGATCTGCTCAATGCTGCAGCTTGTGTGTAAGTGAATGGGTGTTGTACTTATGCTGTTTGACTCTGTTTCTGTACTTTTATAAATTACTTAGCTTCTCCTTTTGACCGGCCAACAGACTTCAGACGTGACTGATCTTAAAGCTGTGATCTGCTATGGCACATCAAATGATGATGGAGCTGTATTAATGAGAATAATCTTCTTTTAAATTAAATTGAATTGAATGATATATATTTGTTAGAGGTGTCTATAAAACATACAGTGATGCATTCTGAGGTGTTTACTTTGTGACAATGAAAATATTTTTTAAAGTTAAAGAACAAGGCTTTAAGTTTATAAAACAGCAGTTTTTAAATAATAAATTTAAAACAAGACAGAAGCTGTTGATTGAAAAACAGAAAGACTGTTACTACCTGATCAATAAAAAATCATAAAACAAAAATCCCCTGCAGTTATGATGTTATGTGATAACATATCCCAGTATTGTGTTCTGGAGAGTTCCTGTTCTGTGTTGACGATCTAATTGACATTTATGTTTTAATTAAAGAAAATACGTTTATTTTTAATACTTCTAAAGGTGTACCTTGAAAATGGTTGAACGTTTTTACCAACGTTATTTAATGTTTGACATCAATCTACGATTCCTACCACATATTTGACCAAAACTGCATTATTTAATGTAAAAAAAAGTGACTGATTTAGGGAAATGATTGTTTTACACAGTAGAGGAAATGGGATTATCACAGTCTTTTTAATAGCATCAGTTTTGAAACACATTGTAGTCACTGATCGCTCATGGCCAGACGCAGCACTTGCAGCTGTCATCAAAGACGGATCCATTTCCACATTTCCTTATATGTGTGATGCCACCAGCACACATGTAGAAGCTGGTCTTGTCATCTGGGTGGGCGTACAGGCCGTCGGGTTTGCCGTTGCAGAAGCCAGGTCCTGGAGCATGAGTGGTGGTGGTGGTGGTGGTGGTTGGAGAGGTGGTGCTTTCACCAGGTTTAGGGGTGGTGGTTGGGGGCAGTGGTGGAAGCTCTGAATGAGTCAGAGAGGAAATATTAACATGATACATGAAGGAATTGGAGCTATTCGCATGTTTCTCCATTATGTGCTAACAATGTGCTTAGTGTGGCACTAACAGCAGGAAAGGGTTTGATAAATACGGCTGGTTATTGTGAAGGACTAGTGAATAACACCCCATGTTATCAGAAACTTATAGGCTCTTCTGCTAAAGTCTGGTTGAAGAGTATTTGACCATAAAACAGTCAGTAATAATAGTTTTGGACTTACCGATATTTAGAAGTTTGCGCAGGTGAGCCAGCAGAGGGTGGCTCCCCTCGCCACAGAACTTCCCAGCAAAGTCGTCTAAATCAAGGGCCCAGACAAAAGCACCGCCATACTTCTGCTCCTGCAGGTACCGAACCTGTTGCAGCAAAAAGCCAAAGAAACGGTTGTAATGATGTGTGTGATAGAAGTGTTTAATATGTGCAGCAGGGGAGTTGAGACAAAGCCCTGCCTACCTTGATCTCGTAGCTTTCTTTGTTGTCGAATCCGACCCACTCACTGTTCTTACTGGCATAGGGAACCTTCTGGTCATCGACCCACTGTATGGTGGTGCCTTTCAGGAAGGTGCAGACCTATAATCAAAGAAATATGCGAAGTAATCATTCCTCCTTCAGGGTTGGAGACAATCATTACATGCTAAAACAGCTGGTTGTATGTGGTAGTGTTTTACCTCATAGTAGGCCCAGAAGCCGGCTTCACGTGTGAATGGTCCAGCTGATGCAGGGCCACTAGCTGGAGCTCCTATACCTGTGTTTGATGATGTCAGGCGGAAGGTTCGGCCATAAGCAGGAAATCCCATCCTCAGCTTCTCCAGTGGGGTGCCGTTGTCTCTCCAGTACTTCATGGCATAGTCCTGTGAAAGGTAATGAGGTGGGGGGGTGGTGACTAACACTTCACAAAAGTCTGAAGTAAACAATAAATTTGTAGTCTCACAAGCTACTTACAACATTAAAGTAGATGAGGTCACCGAAGTCCTCAGACCCACGGAACAGAGGGCTGTTGTGGCCGGTGAACTGCTCCCAAGTTCCATGGAAGTCATAGGTCATCACGTTGATGAAGTTTAGTTCTCTGGGGAGTGATAAAAGGTCATTAGGCTACCTCACTAAAACATTAGCTCAACTCCTGACTCAAAACATCAGACTCACTTAGCAATTTCAGCTATCTCATATCCTCCATCAATGGTTCCTTTCCCAGCAGACACTGCAGCTGTCAGCATGAGTTGAGGATTGCCGGTGGACTTGGCCTCAGCTGCATAGGCTGCAACAAGCTCCTGCAGTGTTTAGGAATAAAGCAAGGATTGGAGTCTCTGCGGTGCTGTGACTCACTAATAAAAGATAAACAACAGTAAGCTAATGAACCAACCCTGCAGAGCAGAGTGAACCTCTGTTTGTCCTCTGGAGGACTTCCACGAGCACCAGGATACTCCCAGTCCAGATCCAGTCCATCAAATCCATGAGTCCGCAGAAATTTGATTGTGGACTGGATGAACTTCTGACGGTTGGCTGCATTAGACACCATGATGGAGAACCTGTAGAAAACAGTTTATTGTGTTTTCATACCTTTAGGGGTAAAGCGTTTAATGACCTTTGACCTTATGGTTGGATATGTATCGTGCTTTTGGATAGACTGTGATTGTTTGGTACTTTTCGTGTTTTACTGACCACAGTGTCACACTTAGCAGTTTACTCAAACACCAGAGTTGAACCTACACCTATCCACAGCATGGGGTTAGGTGTCCTGTCCAGTGTGTGTGTGTGTGTGGGGGGGGGGGGGGG
>SSNR01000251.1:856249-866967 GCA_006937965.1 Callopanchax toddi | reverse complement strand
GGGGGGGGGGGGGGGGGGGGGTGAACTGCTTATGGTCTGAACTGGAACTTACTGTGTTGATCCAAAGTTCCATCCACCAACAGCCAGAAGAGTTTTCAGATGAGGATTCCTGGAAACAGAAGAATAGTTAAAGGAACGTAGAGACACAGAACCGCCTTTAGTTCTAAACGTTAACATCCTGGAACCTCTGGTGTCTGACTACACACTCACTTGTTCTTCAGCTCATTGAAAGACTTGTAGAGGACCTCATCATTCCACTCATAGGTGACCAGCTCGTTGTTGGGGTTGATGATGGAGAAGGCGTAGATAAGGGTGGTGCACAGGAAGGGGTCAACATTCTGAGGCATGAACTTGCCCTCACCAGGCCTGTACTGGGACCAGTTGGTGAAGTAGCACTCCATTCGTTTGGCAGATCCTTTATGAAAATAACAGAACATTAAATAGGAACCCGCCTTATTTAAACCATAGACGAACTGATGAAATGGTTTAACTTACCCAGGTGGAATAACAGCAGGCACAGACCTGGAGAAAAATAAAACCATTCTTTCTTTAATAAAGGAAACTATGAAGCTGTTAAGGTAGTAAAAAAACACATAGTTTAAATTACCTGCTAGAACTGAGAGCTTCGCCATTTTGATTTTAGCTTTTCACAACTTTACAGATTGACTGTAAAATAAAAAGTGAACCAGTTAAGTAACCAAAGCAGACCGTCCAGTCTAGTGATCGTTTCCTTTCATCCACTCACCTTGGGACCAGATGATAAATCCAAACTCACAGGAGCAGCGTAGGCCTTTTATACAGAAAGAGGTGTAGCAACATGTCACTAACATGGACAATAAATGTGATGATAATTAGAACCTGGTGAGATAAGATCCAACAAAGCGACATATAGACAATAATTGACTTAGTGAGAGCCAAGCTGTAATTCAGATCACTCAGCAAATCAGTCATTATCAGAGCACTAATCAGCCAAAATGACCTTAGAGCAACATGGATAAGCAAAATATTGTTGCTGTTGTCATGAGGACCTTTCAGATGGATCAAAGCTTTAACATAAAGCCAGTTTCTCTTAGATATTTAGGTTCGTTATAACAAACATGTCTAGGTTCTTTATGGAGATTGAACCTCACACAGACTCAGGTAGAATTAAAGACACTGCTGTGTTTCTCCTCCAGCGTTCTGAAGAACCAACACACCTGTCTTCTGCTCCCTTCCATCACCTCTAATGGCCTTTATAATATGCATTCTAATGAGCTACTTAATAGACATTAATGCATAAATAAAACCAAAATCATGAAAAGGACAATAAACCACTGAATCACTTTAACATGTAAATCAATCCGTTTAAAAAGTCAACAAAGATGATCAGGATTTTCTGTCTTTATATAATAAACCATCAATATAACCTCTGATTTAAAAGAAGAAAAAAAAGCTATGCTAACGTTAAAATAAGCATTTGCAATAAATCAATACATATCAACAAATGAAAACAGAAACAGTAAGTAAACAAAGTCCGGCTGTGAGACCTTTACAGCTCTGATTGTTTATCTCTGTGGAGCTCTAACCGTGACCATTGACCATCAAGATATTCACAGCTTGTCCTCCTGACCTCAACCTAACCTGCTGACTCAGCACAGTCCAACAGCCGGAACCAGTAAAGAACCAGACACATTTCAAATGTCTGGAGACATGCTGTCCATTCTGATCCTGCAGTGAACTGATTGATTCATCAGACAGAAGAAAACACCATAAAATGAGCACCATGCATAGACCTGGTTAAGGTATGTGGGTAAAACCATCTAAATGAACTCAGTGCTGATCTGAGACGTGTTCACTTTTCAAGTTCAGGTTGTTTTTCTATCAGGTTTTAAAACTGGGGTTTATAGAAATGTCTCAAACTGCAATAAAAAACACAGTGAACATATTCATATTAAACACCTACAGTTAGCTGCAGTAACGTTACGGTTATTAATAACAGTGACACAACTTTCATGATTTAGGTTCCACGTGCCTCCACACTGTTAAAATAAAAACCAAGGTGGATTAAAAGTGAAGACTCGGGTTTAATTCAAAGAGCTGAAAACCTTCTGAATGTTGGCGTTTGTCCTTTATGATGCTGTTCCAGTCCGTTCCTCCTTCAGGCCTAGCTTGTTTGTGGGTCTTTCTGATCGTAGGTGAAATGGTCGTTCAGGTTGGGACCTGGTGATTGACTCAGCTGTTGCAGAATAATCCACTTCTGCCTTCAACTCCTGGGTTGTTACGGCGGTGTGTTTCAGGTCGCTGTCATCTATAAAGAACCATTCAAACAAAGTTTGAATCTGAGCAGAATGTATATCGATATTCATGACCCATTGGACGCCACGCAGCCCCAAAACATCACAGGGAGCTGAAAGAGAACCAAGAGCCAAATAAATGTTATGCTGGCTGCTGGAGCCTCAGCAGGGTCACCATGGTGACTGCTTACCTCTGGAGGCAAAAATGAGAACAAAAAGAGAGTGAATGATAGAGAAGGTAGAGAAAAGGACTGAGAGAGAAAGGAGACAGGCAGGTAGATTAACGTCTGATCACGTCTGATAGTCACATGGTGTTTGTGTCCACAGTGTTCTACTTATGTCCCTGAGCTAGTATATAGTCACAGTCGAGGTGTGAAAGAAGACAAAAATGTCTGTTCTGATGTTTAGTTTATACACATAGTAAAACGCTGTGGGACAACAAACCGTCAAAATGTTGGTATACGTTACAGTGGTCACCTTTTGCAGCCTCGCAGTTTCACGGATTTGCCACGATTAGTCGATTAGTCACAATTATGTCGACTATTAAAATCGTCTGTGACAAATTTAGTAGTAGGCGTGTCGTCAACTTTTTAAAGCTGTTTGTCACTGCCATGTCTGCCACTCTGTTGTCCAGACTCGCACCTGCTGCAGCCCAGCGGAGCTTCGTCCTGCAGAGCTCCGTGCTGCGGTGCCCCGAGCCACGGAGTCACGGTGTTCCAAGGCACGGTGAAGCACAGAGCAGCTCTCAGCTCACTTGCAGCTTCTCAGCAGGTGATCATGGTGCTGCACGCAGCGGCTGCGGGCTTTTTACTGCGACAAAACACACTCTGTCCGTCAGACGTGATCAATACATCAATTAAATGATTTATTCTGTCATTCTGGTGGTCCAATAGTGTATAAACAAGAGAGAAAGGTGTGAGAATGTCTTAGAAAAGTGTATAAAGTGTGTAGTGAGAGGTTTTACAGCCTTAAAACATCTGGAATAATTGTAAAAACAATAAAACTGCTACTATGCTGATTTCGCCTATTGCAGGTGTTTTTTAGAATGCAACTCCCGCGGTAAAGGAGGGATCACTGTATATCAATGTCAGTTTTATTTGTTCAGCACTTTATAAACAACAATGGCTGTCAAAGGCTGAGAAACAGTCGGCAAAGCAAACAGCTAACTGACTAATTCTAGAGTCATTTAACCACTCAAAGCCCTTAAAACCTTTTAACCGTTAAAAGCATACTAAGAAACTTTTTCATATTTTAGACCATTTCCTTGAGCCATGCGCTAATATGACCCTTTACAGGGTTAATGAACAGTCACTCAGCCCATCTGCTGCTTGTGTCCAGAATACCGCAGTTGTAACTTCAGAGTCTCTGGTCCGGTGCCCTGAAGTCTCACAGAGTCACGTATCTCACGAGAAACAGTAACACTTTACAGCAATCCATGTTTCCACCCCAGAACAGACGAGCTGTAGACACAGACATCATAGATATGAGCTGAGAGATCTATTGTATCGTGTTCATCATGGAGCCTCCAAAGAAACAAAGAAAACCTTTATCTGATGGTTGAGAACACGAGCGCACAGCAGGGGAGGAGTCAACAGTTCATTTTAAAACAGACACTAGGGGGTGCTAAAAACAAGCTAAAACTGCCTAGTGTGTCTTTAAAAGGCACATTCAGACGTGACATGAAGTGAGCAAGTCAGAATCAAACCACCAACCTTGTGACGGACAGAAGACAACTCCTCCCACTGGGCCATGGAAACAACCTTGTGGTAAAAAGATGAATAAAATATATTAAATGACAAACATTTTTTAAAAATACAGTAAAAGACATAAAAACACTGAACAGAAACTGATGTTCAGACTCTGCTCTAGTTGAATGTAATGTATCTTTGTAGTCCTCAGGTTTTCCTGGATCTGAGCACATCTGATATGTGGTGGTTGATGTTTCACAGTTTGAGGTCCGACCACCTCTACTGCTTAGTTCTGATCTTGGTGTGTCCACGATCATCTGGATGCTGTTAAAGAAGAGGGACCAGACCATTGGGAACCTAACCCTTTAAAGTCTGACACAAGAAAGAATCACCTGAAAACTCTGCTGGCTAATGTCACTATAACAATCATTTACTTTTATATTACATTTATTGGGTAATTAAATAATAATGCAATAATAATAAAACTAAATAAATTTTGTACTTGGCAACTTCCGTACTTAAATCTTCCACCAGAGGGCAGAAAACCTGTACAAGATTGAATTTAGCAGCTTTTTGAGGAAAATACAAATGCTGTTAAAAAGATAGGGCTCCTAGAAACGTAGAAATATGTGAATCAGATATGACTGGTGTCAAAGATCTAAAAACATACAAGCTCTTAAATCAAACCCTGTACTGAACAGGAAACCAGTAAAGTGATTAGGTCATGTTACAGGTGTGAAATCAAACAAACACAACATGCTAACTAAGTCAAAACTGTTACAGGTATCAAGAACCAATTCGGTCCTGTAAAGTCTGTGACCTGAGGAAACTCTGGATGATGACGTACCATGAAGTACTTCGTTTTCCCACTCGTTTAGACAAAATCCCATTGTGGTGTTTGATAATTGTTCCAAGTTTTTTTGCATATTCAGTCTACTCTGTACCCCCAACAGTCATGGCACACTATTCCCAATCATGTTGCATGTTTTGATTAAGTTTTTTATAGATTTTTGCCAATGCTGCAGGAGGAAATGTGGACCACAAACGTGAATCCAAGTTAAGGTGTTTCTAATTGAGAATCAGAACAGCTTCTGGTCTCTGTGCCCCACTACAGCTCATGATGCCATGCTAGGCTAGGTGAGGCTAGGCTAGGTGTGGCTAGGCTAGGCTAGGTGAGGCTAGGCATTTGTCAATTCAGTTGTCATGGATTACCATGACCTGGATGACTGAGAACCTTCACCATCAGCACAAACAACCATCAAAAGCTTTGCTCCTGCAGCTTGAAGCAGCAGCATGGAAACCCTCTGATTCACCAGAGAGAACTCCAACAATGAAATGTTCAGATGGGGTTTTGAAGATACCCTCACACCTCCCTGGGCAGCTTTGGAGCAGGAGATAGCCCAGCCCCCTAAGCTGATAGAGATGAGCCCAGCTGTTTACTGCACAGAGGTCCACCTTCAGCTGCACCTTCTGCAAGGTTATTAGTTAGCTTTGTCGGTTTTATACTAAGCTGTTTGCTCGGATACCTTCACTATACTAATGTTTTATGCAGGAATTTCTAGGCTCTTAAGAGAGATATTACAGTGAGTAGATTACGTACCTTGTATTGACGAAAGGAAACTGAGTCAGGAATAAAGACTTTACAGTATTTATTATATAAAAGTTGACGAACAGTACAAAAGATTAGCAGAGAGGTAGCAATGGTTTTTAGCATTCTTAGCACGGTGGTACGGTGTTCTAAGTTGATCTTAATTTGAGTTTAATGACCTGAGTCTCATGATGTTTAAGACTAGGGGCATTTTATCTTAATTTAGTTTAGTTACTAAGGGTAGGTTGGAGGAGTTACTCTTGGTATAAGCTACGTGGCAGTCTGAGCTGAACCCTCATCAGCTTTGAACAAGGCCCAGAGACACCTGCTGGCGTGGGTGCCTCTACCTCTGCCTCTACATCCCTATCTGCCAGTTCCAGGAGAGTTTGCGGAAACTCTCGAACGGCATCAAACAGAAATGCTGTCCCAGTAACCAACCAAGCTGGGACAGGCTCAACCTGCGGTCACCATGCCGATGGTGACCTCCCTTACTGCTGCACGGATCTCAGGGCCATCAGACGATTCCCAGGTGAACCAGCTGAACTGTCTCCTCTGGGAACTGGGCCTTTCATCCTGGGGACGAGCTCCACCTGGGCCGGAAGCCCCCTCACACTGCTGGACCCACGAGACCTCTGCAACTCAGTAAGAAACCCCTTTCTGATCGAGAGGCCTTGCTTTGATAAAGTTTAATTCTTCCACACTAAATTAAGCCATCCAAATTCAATAGAAACTCAAATTAGCCCTAAATTGACTCTTAAAGTCACAACTAGGTTAACTAAATTAACTAACCTCCCTAGTCATTAAAACATATGCTACGGTCCGTTAAACTCACAATTAAAACCATCTTTAACATCTTCATCATGTTTAAGAATATTAATTGTGTTTACATCAAACTTTCAAACTGTTTTACCTGTCTGTGTTCTTAGGTTTTTCAAATTAAATGATTGTTCAATCTTTATGGTCTCAGATTCACATTATTAATAAGGTATTCAATTCACTGTACTCTTTCAAAGAACCTAAAGATACCTTCAATAAATATTAGCCATTCTATCAGGGTTAGATGACAGTTTATCACTTTTCATTATAATCCTTGAATGAGCTTCCATATTAATTAGAAGAGGATGTAGCTACGTTAACTACCCATCATTCCAAATGCTACACTACCAATGAGGTGACTTTTCACACACCTAAAATCAACTTATGCTGCTCTCCTGCCACCCAGCTGATCAGGATTCCTCTCATTGGAAGCGATGGACCCACATGTTCAGGCTGAGGCCATCTGAACCCCAGGGGCCAAGGCTCAGCCACCACGCCGTCAACCACCAGACACAACAGTGATTTATTATGTTGTTTATAGTGAGAGTTTCAACACTCCCTGAATGTGCTGTGATTATCACTGTTTGAAAGATAACTGAAGGTTTGAGACACCCATATCTTTATTATTGTGTTTATCTTTTTTTTCCTCTAAAAAGATGAAATCAATTGAACATGACTATAAAAAGTAAATGTATTATTTGTATATATTACTTTTTATCTGATAATGTACTGGAACACACATTAATGATTAATCTCTGATTATTGATAACATTGTTACAGTGTATTTGAGGGAACATGGTGTGATATATATTTAAAATATTTAGAGCTGTTTCATAACCGCCACAAGCCAAAGTCCAGGCGATTGTCTCATTTAGGAGAGAATAAATCTTATCACTAACTGATGTGAGAGACGTTTCTGATTTATAAACACTTATCTATGAAAACAATACTGAGTCACATGTCTCCTTTTAATGTTTGATATCTGATGCTCAAGCCAATGCATGGCCTATCCATGAAGAAGTTATCTACTGGAATTTGCATTTGCAAAAAGAAGTCACTTGGGAAAAGAACTGTGTGCTACTGACTAGAACCTTTCAGGGAAAATCCTTTAAGTTTGATTGTAGTTGAGATGTTCAGTGGAGGACTAGAAACTACAGCACGTCACGCCAGGATGCAAAGAGCTCTCAGAGGCCTGAGCTGCCTCTAGCAGGGAACATCAAACGTTTGTTTAAGGAATCACTGGACTGTAAAGAACATCCTCTAAAAGGAATAAAGACTTCACATGGTCCCTGCTTTATCCAGAACTATTTTCTGTAGGACCACACCATTTGGTCCAGTTTCTATCCTGTTGTCTGCGGAAAGCTTTTCAGCTGTTGGTGTCTAATTATGTTGCAACAGGAAATCGATATAGTGTACAGTAAGAAGCATCCTATGAAAAGCCTTTGCTTCCAAGAATAAATGATTATTAGAGCAGAACTAGAGTGACCAAAGGTAAACATACTGAGTTATAACCTCAAGCATTCAAAGAACAATCAGAGCTTAAAGCATCCTGATCGTCACCAGGTCAGTCAGCTCTGTCATGCTCTGGGCTCCTGCAGGCTCTGTGTTTTTTCCTCCCCAGTCAGCAGGGTGCAACAGGCTAATTACCCAGATGAGCCGCAGCTGCAGTCAATCAGTGGTGGAGCTTAAGAGGACCTTGCTGACTGTGAGACGGCGCCAGATCATTCCACTCCTCTGTGGTAGCACAGGCCTCCTGTATGAGATCCCAATCGCTTTTGTTCTGTTTAAACCTGTGTTTTGTTTTGTTTTTTAAACTCCAGTAACCCCTCGGCTGTCGTCCCACTCCTACGTCGTCTCCAGAGTCTTCTTCTACCACATGCCTGCCTGGTCTGCCTGTCCCCCAACCAGCCTGCTGCCTTCACTCCCATTGGTTCCCAAACTCTCCTTCCAGTCTGTTGCACGTCGACTTTGGAATGAACTTCCTTTAGTTTTACACTGTATAGACAGTCTGGACTCCTTTAAAAAGCAGTTGAAGACCCAATTATTTAAAACTACTTTTAAATAACTCTTTTATGTTCTCTTGTTGTTGTTTAACGATTTTGATTTGTAATGATATTTTTGTTTGTTTTATTGATTTTATTTGTTGTCTTTTGATCATGTTTGGTTCTGTTTTTGTGAAGCACTTTGTGATATTTTTTTCTGTGAAAGGTGCTATATAAATAAACTTTACTTACTTACAAACTGCTTCTCTATCGCTTTACCCTTCCTAACCCAGGACTGGCACTCCCTTCCTTTGAGCCGTTCCTTCTGTTCCACAGTAAGACCTCCAGTCAGTCTACTAACCTGCACGTTCCATTACCCTCTGCCTGTGCTCATTCTCCTCTCCTCTCTCCAGTGGTGAGATGTTTCCAAGAAACAAGAACAGAAATATGGTCAGCCTTTCTTTTGTTTCAAACTCAGGATGAGAGCTCTCTAGTTTACATTTCTAGACTTTTCAGAGTTGAGAGGGTTTTCCAGGAACTCCTCACCATTTAGGAATCGGTTTTTAAAATGCATTCTTAAAGCAGAATAAAAATGGTAGAGTCTTTTAGATTTCTGTTGGGTCTAAATAGTGGTTTGTATGTTCTGTGGGGTTAGAGAGCTAACTAGCAGCTTATTCAGTTTGAGGGAAAGTTCACACTGGGTTTAGAAAGTGGATTTTGGAATACGTTTTTAACATAGCTCTTATTGTAGGTCTTCAATAAATAACTGGAAACTTTCCACTTTTGTTGTACTGTTCTCTTGGCCTCATGGTGCTGTGGAGTCGTACACCTTGCTAAACATTTAAATACACAAAGGTCAAGGGTCAGATTTCCCTTGGTTACAGCAACTAAAGGGTTACTCATTGAACCACCTATAGAACAACTTTACATATCACTTCAAAGCCTGGTGGTCAGACCTAGACCTGCTATGGTTCTACTGGATGGTTGACCTGTAACAGTAGTGTGTATACATCCTGTGTATGAGCTGATGCCAGGTTCGTATAGTCAGTTGATCTGGGTGAGTTCATAATCTGCTGTTTGGACATGGTAATGTGCATTTAGCATGTTAAACATACAGTCTGAGAGGTTAAAGCTGTGAGTTTAGATATGTGGTTATAAATATGCACCATTTGGTGTTTATTTGATGCATTCATTAATAATGGTTCTGCAGATCAACCTCCACAACCAAGAAATAAAAAGGGCTTGTGACACAAAACATCTAGATTTAGACATCCAAACACAGTTTAGACTTAAAAGGCTCTCCTTTGACGTTTGAATATTGTTTTTTAAACTCTTAGACCAACATTTTATATTACCTGCTTATAGAGAATTGTCTGCAGCAGAAAGGAGTTTCTAGAACTTCTGGCTCATATTTCAAAACGATTCTGCCAGAAAACATTAAATCAATGAGAATGTAAAGGTTACACAGGGACATTTTCATGACCTGATAAGAAATCATGGAGGCTGGAATTGTTTTAGGTCACTTTATAACTGGTTCAATGAGCCTGAATACAGATCTGTTCATGCTGCCACTGCAGCAGGTCAGATTTTATTTCAAAACCTGAAAGTTTAAAAACCATCCTGTTAGGAGCTTCTGGTGGATGAAGCTACATGTCCTTTGGTTTGAGGTGTTTTGATTTCTTCCTGTTTTGTTTTCTTTCATTTCAGTTCACCAAACCCAGTCCTCAGGGCCCACGGTCTGTGGGTTTCAGAGGCCCTGCTCCAAGACACATGATTTAAATGAAGTCAGGCTTCAGGAGATGTTGAGACCCTGTTAGTTGTTTTAATCAGCTTCATGTATCTTTAAAGATGTTACACTACGATCTTTAGAGTCTATTTGGCTTCACTTAGTTATTACCTCAGGCTGGAGGTTTTCAATAAAAAGAAAATGTCTCGTCTCGTCTCGTCTTCTTCCGCTTATCCGGGTCCGGGTCGCGGGGGCAGCATCCCAATTAGGGAGCTCCAGACGGTCTTCTCCCCAGCCACTTTTACCAGCTCCTCCGGCAGGATCCCAAGGCGCTCCAGGGCCAAACCAGAGATATATTTTCTCCAGCATGTCCTGGGTCGACCCGGGGGCCTCCTGCCGGCAGGACATGCCTGAAACACCTCCCTGGGGAGGCGTCCAGGGGGCATCCTAACAAGATGCCCGAACCACCTCAGCTGGCTCCTTTCGACATGGAGGAGCAGCGGTTCTACTCCGAGTCTCTCCCGGATGTTCGAGCTCCTCACCCTATCCCTAAGGCTGAGCCCGGCCACCCTGCGAAGAAAACTCATTTCGGTCGCTTGTATCCGCGATCTCGTTCTTTCGGTCATTACCCAAAGCTCATGACCA
>SSNR01000251.1:835317-855407 GCA_006937965.1 Callopanchax toddi | reverse complement strand
CATGTGGATTGGTTGGGCAAACTCCCATGACCCCTCCATCACCCTAGCGAGGGTAAAGAGCTGGTCCACAGTTCCACGACCAGGACGAAAACCACATTGCTCCTCTTCTATCTGAGGTTCAACTATCGACCGGACCCTCCTCTCCAGTACCCTGGAGTAGACCTTCCCAGGGAGGCTGAGGAGTGTGATCCCCCTATAGTTGGAACACACCCTCTGGTCCCCCTTCTTAAAAATGGGAACCACCACCCCGGTCTGCCACTCAACAGGGACTGCCCCCGATGACCACGCAATGTTGCAGAGACGTGTCAACCACGACAGTCCTACAACATCCATAGCCTTGAGATACCCAGGTCGGATCTCATCCACCCCTGGGGCTCCGCCACTGCGTAGTTTTTTGACTACCTCAGCGACTTCTGCCCCAGAGATTGGACAGTCCGTCCCCAGTTCTCCCAGCTCTGGTTCCTCATAGGAATGCGTGTCGGTGGGATTGAGGAGCTCCTCAAAGTATTCCTTCCACCGCCCGACTATAGCCCCAGTTGATGTCAGCAGCTCCCCGTCCCCACTGTATACAGTGTGAGCGAGTTGCCGCCTTCCTCCCCTGAGGCGCCGGATGGTTTGCCAGAACCTTTTTGGAGCCGACCGATAGTCTTTCTCCATGGTCTCACCAAACTCCTCCCACGCCCGAGATTTTGCCTCGGCAACTGCCACTGCTGCACTTCGCTTGGCCCGCCGGTACCTGTCTGCTGCCTCTGGAGACCCAGAGACCAGCCACGCCCTGTAGGCCTCCTTCTTCAGCCTGACGGCTCCCCTAACCTCTGGTGTCCACCAGCGGGTACGGGGCTTACCGCCACGATTGGCACCGGCTACCTTGCGACCACAGCTAGCAACAGCCGCCTGAACAATCGCAGAGCGGAACAAGGCCCATTCGGACTCAATGTCCCCCACTGCTCTCGGGACGCGGTCGAAGCTCTGCCAGAGGTGGGAGTTGAAGACCATCTTGACAGGCTCTTCTGCCAGGCATTCCCAACAGACCCTCACTATACGTTTGGGTCTACCAGGCCTGCGTAGCATCTTCCCCTGCCATCTGATCCAACTCACCACCAGGTGGTGATCAGTTGACAGCTCTGCTCCTCTCTTCACCCGAGTGTCCAAAACATACGGTCTCAGGTCAGATGATACAACTATAAAGTCAATCATCGACCTGTAACCTAGGCTGCCCTGGTACCAGGTGTACCGGTGGGCATCCTTATGTTTGAACATGGTTTTTGTTATGGCCAAACTGCGACTTGCACAGAAGTCCAAAAACAGAACACCACTCGAGTTCAGATTGGGCGGGCCGTTCCTTCCAATCACGCCCCTCCAGGTCACGCTGTCATTGCCCACGTGAGCGTTGAAGTCTCCCAGCAGGACTATGGAGTCCCCAGTAGGAGCGCTATCCAGCACTAGTCCCAGGGACTCCAAAAAGGGTGGGTACTCTGAGCTGCTATTTGGTGCATAAGCACAAACAACAGTCAGGACCCGTTCCCCAACCCGAAGGCGCAGGGAAGCTGCCCTTTCGTCCCCCGGAGAAAACCCCAACATACAGGCAGAGAGTCTTGGGGCTAACAGAAAGCCCACCCCAGCCCTCCGCCTCTCACCCGGAGCAACTCCAGCAAAGAAAAGTGTCCAACCCCTCTCAAGGACTCGGGTTCCAGAGCCAACACTATGTGTCGAGGTGAGCCCGACTATCTAGCCAGTATCGCTCAGCCTCTTCCACAAGCTCCAGCTCCTTCCCCGCCAGAGAGGTGACGTTCCATGTCCCAATAGCCAGTTTTCCTGTCTGGGGATCGGACCGCCAAAGCTCCCGCCTTGGTCTGCCATCCGATCCACATAGCACCAGACCCTTCATGTTCCTCCTGCAGGTGGTGGGCCCACAGGTGGATGAGCCCATGTATCCGGTTCGGGCTGGGCCCGGCCCCATGGGCGAAAGCCCGGCCACCAGGCGCTCGCTCACAGGCCCCAACCCCAGGCCTGGCTCCAGGGTGGGACCCCGGTAACCCTCCGGGCCGGGTACACTGGCTCGATGATTGTACTTGCATGAAGAGTCTTTTGAACCGTTCTTTGTCTCACCCCTCACCTAGGACCAATTTGCCATGGGTGACCCTACCAGGGGCACAAGTGCCCCAGACACATAGCTCCTAGGATCTTTAGGGCACTCAAACTCCTCCACCACGATAAGGTGACGGTTCACGGAGGAGATAAAAAGAAAATGTTTCTCTATTTTACTAATAAAGTAATAGGGTTAATAATTATTAACAAGTTAACAAGGAACAAGTTATTCCACAGAATTTCATTCAGTAATATTTACTCAATAGCCTCCTACTTCTGGCCCTCGAGCCGTGTTCTCCCAAGCTGTCATTGTTCCATAAAATCCACCGCGGATTGGTGTGGCACCTCCCGTGCAGCTCCAGGAAGAGGAGCTGCTGCTGTGTACAGGTGAGTGGCACCCCCCCACACACACACACACATACACACACACACACACACACACACTTCCAGACCGCGGACCAATCATGGCACCCTTGAGCCCTGAAAGGCACGAAGAGCTGGTCTTGTGGAGGTTGAAGAAGCCAAACGTCCTGTGATGTTTTATTCTATTAAATTTAACAGGAATTGTTTGTACTCTGCCTTCTACTGTATTAGAATATTTTAATTTTCTCATAATTGATTAAAACTTTATTCATAACATAAAACAGTGTCTGTGGGGAGACAGACAGACGGACGGACGGATGGACGGACGGACGGACGGACGGACAGACAGACAGACGGACAGACAGTGTAACAGTTGCTGTTGGTTCTGGGGTTTTGCAGTGTGTCGCCACACGGTGGCACCACTTGTAATGTTATGATTCATATTTCTTCTTCTACTCTAGAGTTTTGTAAACTGTGCTCAGCCACATGTATGTGGACTGTGTGCATTCCATACCGAGTGGTAAGCTGGCATTATTCTTTTATTTGAGTTCTAAATAAACAAGTTTTTGTGGAAGCTAAAAGTTGTTGCTCTTGCTATCCACCTGCACACGCCCGGCTGACGCTCTTTTGCCGCTCCACCCGTTACAACAGACAGACAGACAGACAGATCTAAACTGTGTTGAATAGAAATAAACCAAACAGTGAGTGAGTTAATAAAATACATAAATGTTGTTGGGTTCCATTTCTTTATTGTGGTTCAGAAAGCATAAAGTCAGCTGCAAAGAGCAAGTTTCTTATTGGTTAATTGTGTGTTCTTGACCAGCACAAGCAAAGGGAATCACTGCTGAACAGATTTCACTGATGCATCAATCACTGTCATGTACAGGTGGTTGGTATGAATGTTTTCTTGGCTCAGGGCCAGTTGCAGCACTTGCAAGAATCATAGTAGATGAGTCCGGGCTGGCAGCGGTGGAGGTAGGTGTTTCCCTGGAAGCACTGGAAGTAGGTGGTCTTATCGGCCAGGTTCTCATACAAGCCGTCAGGGCGACCGCGGCAGAAGTCAGCAATAGGATCCCTAGTGGTGGTGGGGCGGGGGGTGGTGGTCGGCTTAGGACCAAAACCTTCACGCAAAAGAAAAAAGTAAAAATGAATGTTTAGTAAACGTGCACCAGTACCCTGTCTGTCTGTAACCTCTGACTGTCTTTACCCATTGACATCCTGAGGTGGTTGATGAGAGGATAAGCTCCCTCTGAGCAGAAGGATCCACTAAAGTCGTCCATGTCCAGAGTCCACACATGAGCGCCCCCTATGTGGTTTCTAGTCATCCATTGGACCTGAAAAACACATAAAAACCGCAATGACTTATGGGTAATGCACCAGGCCAGTGGAGTACACCACAAATGAAGCAGGTTGTTGGTTACCTTAGAAGAATAGCTGCGCTTGTCATCATAACCCACCCAGGCGCTGCCGTAGGTGGCGTAGGGAACCTCCTGTTCAGGGATCCATGAGACGGTGGCGCTGCTGACGAAGTCACAGACCTGATCAAATAAAGAGAACACCACATGCTGGATTTTTATCACTTTGATACCAATTAGTTTTCAGATGTGTGTTAAAGTTCAATTTGAATCATGAAGCTTTTTTCAGTGTTCTCTGTCAGTATTTAGATTGTTTTTAGCATGAAGCATTCTAACAGCAGAAACACCGACTTTTAGTAAAAACTAGGCTGAAAGCTGCACCTCATAGTAGGCCCAGAAACCTGCAGTGCGAGTGTAGGGTCCAGCATCTGCAGGGCCATTGGACGGAGCACCCAGACCAGACGCTGATCCCATGAGACGGTAGGTTCGTCCGTAGGTGGGGAAACCCAGAAGCAGCTTCTCAGCTGGAGCTCCCAGACCCAGCAAGTGGGACATGGAGGAGTTCTGAGTGAGGAGACAACAGATTAAAAAACGATCGTAACTTTCATATTTTCATATCAGCACTAGCTCAGATCTGCTCGTGTGTTGTGAATCAACAGCATACTCTACATTGTAGCTTAGGTTAATGAGTCTGGCAGACAGACTTGTTGCACCAGATGAAATAAACTAGAAGGATATACGGCTCTGGAACAGTGATGTCCAACTCCAGCTCTTAGGGGCCACATGCTGCATGGTTTCACTGCTTTAATGCATTGGAGTGAATCAATGAGTCTGGTTTTTTATGTAAACCATGAGGATATACTGAGGAGGGCAATGAATCTTTAGTGTGTTGGAGCAGGGAAACATGCATTCCTTCATGGCCTTTGAGGACTGGACCTGGAGAGCACTTCTTTAGAATGTTGCCTACATTGTGTTGGAACCTCTTCAGAAAACAAGAACAAACAGCTTGCTGCATGTAGAAACACGCAGAACATCAGTTCCTCTGGTCGGAATCAGATCATTATTTAGCTGACCTGTATCTGTTTCTGATGGTTTGGTATTTGTTCACATAAACAAAACAAAACGCGTCATAACCAACCAGGTGAGAATGTTCTGTGCTGATTGGTCAGTATATCTGGGGGCGGAGCTACCAGAAGGTGCTATGTGCTGATCCTGAGCTAGTCCACAACACGGACTAACCTCCACCTGAGGTGGTCTTGGTTTGTATAGTGTGAACGGTAAACACATGTACTCTGCAAATTTGAGCCAATCGCCCTCCTGTAGCCAGGTCTGCTATGCATTCTGGGATGTGAGAGGGCACACACATGTCAGCAGCTACCAAGTTAGCTACAAGGGGCTAACACAGACGATCAACAAAGTCCGTTAGCTCACTGATATCTGAGCAGGTGACTGATTTATCACTGACATGTTTAAATAGTTGATAAACGTCTCAGAGAGAGGAGATTAGACCGCGTTGTGGATCAGAACAGACCACCTTCTGGTAGCTCCGCCCCCAGATAAACTGACCAATCAGCAGACCGAACATTCTCAGCTGGTTTGTGGTGGAGCATTTTGTTTTGTTTGCAGTTTTCAGTGAGAATAAAAGAAAATTATAGGGAAAAAACTACAAATGAACAAAATCATGATCTGCTTCAGATCTGAGGAACCGAGCTACAGCTCTCTGTAAGCCAGTGGACAAACATCTGTAAATACTTGTTTACATTTTACAAGCAAAAAGTGTTAAATGAACACAATAGAATGTTTCTGTTCTGAGGCATTGCTTCATTTCTTACTATGTTATAATGGAGCTGTGATCCAGCGTCGACAGCGCTGCGGTACAGTGGGCTGTTGTGTCCAGTGATTGGCTCCCAGTGTCCGTGGTAGTCATAAGACATGACGCTAATGAAGTCAAGGTGGCTGTTGATGCAATGAACCATAGCAGATGGTTTTCAGTATCTTTCACCACACGGAGCATAAGAACAGCTAGCGTGAAGGGAACAAAAGGCTTACGGGGCGATCTTGTTGACCTCATATGCTCTGTCGATGGTTGAGATGACTCCAGCAGCATTGATCGACAGCAGCAGCTGTGTCTTCCTGTTATCTTTTGCGTCATCCTCAAAAGCTTTCTTCAGCTCCTGTAGAAACAGCAGAGATGAACGGGTCAGCTCCATAACGAGTTACAGGCTGGAGGTCTGGTCAGTCATTCATTACTACTAAACACGCAAATGAAAGAAAACTCAAAACGTTGTGAAGTTTACAACACGTGAAGGTTGTGTGTGCATGCATGTCGACCATGCAGTCCCTGTATCAGTTTAAACAAGATGACCTCATGTTGAACAACCAATATTCCCAAAGAAGACGTTTAAAGGACAGAAACGTATCAATGACCCCTCTGACCAAACGCGCTGAGGGACTTGATTACCGCAATCAGCAGAGTGAACCTCTCCTTGTCCTGTGGAGGGCTGCCGTTGTGTCCAGGATATTCCCAGGCCAGGTTCAGACCATCAAAGTTGTGTGTCCGCAGGAAGCTGATCGCAGACCGGATGAAGGCTGCACGGCCCTCAGGTTTGGCAACCATGGCAATGAATCTGGTGAGATTTTAAGATAACCTAATGTGTGGTGAAGATTCAGGTATCTAAAAAAGGTTTTGTGTATGTGAGTGTGCAGCTTACGGGCTCACGCCGTTCACGTTGCCTCCAACAGACAGCAGTGTCTTCAGTGCAGGATTGCTGAGTTGCATAAAAAGATAGAATAACCTTTAATACCTAAATATCAATTCATTTATGTAAAATATGATTAATGGTGGCTTCTTTATACATCGGCCCACTGTACAGATTGTAACCTCTACTGTATGCTGATAAAAGTCCGTTTCTGTTTGGGTTTTTGTTCAGGTCCCTCAGCACCACATCTAGTCTCACTTATCCTATTGAAATGAGTGTAAAATAATAAAGTAACACTAGAGGGAAGTGGGAACGTTAGACCAGTCAAAGTCTGGTACCATCAATCGTTCCAAGTCTGAAAATCCGAGTGAGGTTATGACAATGTGTTTAACTGTATGTGTGATGTCACCGTGTTCTTGTGTCTAAACATGGTGGGCTGCCCAGTTTAATGTTGTCATGGTGACTAACGGGGAAGTGATGGGTGAGGTAACAGCGGTGACATAAACTCACTAATTCTTGAGGCCGTTGAGGCTGCGGTAGAGCTCCTCATCGTTCCACTCAATGGTAGTGATCTGGTTGAAGCTGTTGATGGTGGCCAGAGTGTAGATGACGTGGGTGCAGAGGAAGGGGTCTATGTCATCTGGGGTGAATTTAGCAACGCTGGGGCGGTACTGGGCCCAGTTGGTCATGTGGCACACCAGCTTGCTGGATGAAGCTGAAGACAGAAGGAGGACATGTATTCACTCTATAAGAAGGACCGTGTTGTGAGGAGTCGGTCGTTTAGAGCAGATCTTACCAAAGTGCAGAACAAGCAGGACGCCCACAGCTGGAACACAAACAAAACAGTTAGAAAGCTCCTTATAGAGAAGAACCGAACTGGATCAGAACCTTTACCTAATCAAACCTGGAGTTTATTCTAACGTAGATAAATATTGTCATGACAGATCCCCTGAGGTGATGACTAGAAGTTTGTTTCTAACTAATGACCTTCAGATCCCTCTGAGGTCAGGCTCTACACTGCAGACTGAATGCTAAGAGCTGTTTCAGGTTATAGTGAATTAACCTGTGTCCTACAGAGTCTCTGAACAAACAGGAACCATCCATCTGTGTTCAGCGTTCTGTCCGACAGCCTGGTTCAGTTGGACTTGTTTCTGAGGGGCAACTGCATAGATATCATAGATATCATAGATATCACTAGATGTCTCACCCGCGCTGTTCGTCAATGGACCCTGACGTCCCTACGCCGGCGGCCATCTTACTTCGTACAGCTGCTCCCTTTCTTACATTGGTGTCAATGAAGCATGTACTAATAACTACCTCTAACCTGCTCAATTTTTAACCAATTTTCAAACGGTTTGCATTTTTATAAACGTCAGAGACGTGGCTGTGAATATATATCAAAATATAACGATAATGGTCGGGAAATTCATAAATTGTGAAAGTATCAAATCTCAAGTCTATACATAATAAGGTTTGTAAGAAAGTAACCCGTTTGTAAATCCGTTCATTTTTAATGAGTTATGAGAGTTTTAGTTAAGCTGATGCTCACCTTCCATCTGCTGCCATAGAGAGCAGAACGTCAGCTGTACGAAGCAAGATGGCCGCCGTGTAGGGACGCCGTAGAGTCCCACATAGGGCATCTAGTGATACATATGATATCTAAGGGGGACTGTGGCTCAGGGGGGAGTGGTTGTCTACAGGTAGGGAGGTCAGGGTTCAATTCCAGGCCCAAACCACATGTCAAAGTTAAAATGTGCAAAATCCTGAACCTCCATCTGCCTTCTTGGCACCGTAAAACTGCTGCTCAGGGATGGCTCAGATACACAGAACAAACTCTACAGTTGTATAGCCATAGTACTGAGGTATATACACATGTGGACACAAATCACTTTCCCCTCCCTTTTCTGTGACAAACAAATAAAACAAGACCACAGGTCTAGTAAGGAAACACTGTTGAATAAGAGACTACTCCCTCGCTTGTCTTTTAAAGAAAAATAAAGATTCAAAGTCAATAAAACATCCAAGGTGAACAAACAAATAAGATGTGATGAAAAAGAACCATAAAGTGGAAACATATGAACAAATATAAGATGAATAAACTGGTGTACGCCAGCGTTCACATTCATGACTGTTTCCCTCAGACACTAGAGCCTTTACAACGACGTTCCTTCATCATCTGTGCTCATCCAGGTCATTTTAAAGGCTCTGTCACATGAAGCACTTTTACCTGTCAGTAGTTTTGCCATGTTTCCGTTTGTAGTTCCAGCCACCAAACTGCTGCAGATCTGAAATTATGAATGGTTAAAAAAAGTGATGAACATGCAGAGGAAACCAGCACTTCCTCATCCGTTTCATTACAGCTGTTAGCACTTAGAGCAGGAGAAATCTCACTCTTTATTGTTGGACTAAATGCCATACGGTAATTAAAGAGCTAACTAAATGTATTGTAGAAATAAAGCAAACTGGGCACACACAGCAATGTGCAGCTAAATGGTGTTTGAGCTCATTACCTTCCTTCAAGATGAAAAGACGCTGAGTCCAGACCTCACTACGGATGGATCGTATTTATATTTTACTCATTAATGACTAATAGAAGGTGGCAAAGTACAACTGATAAGGGCTCATTGTGGAATGCTGTCTAACATGATTAATAACCCACTTCAAGAAATGGCCGCCTGGCCAAAAGAATTGAGGAATTGGATTTACAGGAAAATGAGTTACGATATCAGATTGTCTGCAGTGATTGGAGTAATAAGGTTATACAGCAGCTCTATAAATTAAAACCTAGTACACAGATAAGTAGCAAAAGGTCACTGAAGGGGATTTTAGGTACAGCAAACTGAGCTGCAAGGAAATGATTTCTCTGCACTTTACTGGCAATCACACCCTTCATTATCTACTGTCAAATCTATTATTAACTGCAGGTGTTTCCTGTTAAATGTACCGGATGATACGAAGAGAGAGGAATGAATCTCTAAAGGACCAACCTGACCACATAGCTGAAGGAATGTGAGACACCTGTAGGGGTTTTCCACATAATGTTGAGCTTCCTGTCTGAATGTGGGTTTGCTTCCTGGTGAACGCTGACCTTGGATCTGGTTCTACTTCTATGGGGCGTCAACGGGTAAGGACTGATTGACTGATTGATCGGATGATCGGTCCCCTGCTCCGGTAGATAGATGTACTGTACACTGAAAAAAGAAACAGGAGTCTAACTTTAAAAAATTGAAGTAATCGGTCCCATGTAATTAAATTAAGTTCTTTCAAAGTTAATTTATTAAGTTTGTTCAAAGTAAACTTTAAAAAATTAACTTGGATAAACCTAATTAAATGACTCGTGACCGATTACTTAAATTTTTTAAAGTTAGACCAATGTTCTCTTTTTTTCAGTGTATCCTTGGGTCAGTTACAGAACACCGAGCTGTCCCTGGCTGCTCCTCGAAGATGGCTTAAATATTATTATGGTACTATCCTAAAGATGATCAAACTGGAAAATACTCTGTCCAAACGCATACAGGATATTGTTAAATCACTTGTTGACCATCAGACGTAGAACCAGCTCTTACTGCTGTTTTCTTCACCTGATCAGATTCAGATGTTGCTTCTCCATCATGTTGAAATGCTGTGTATTTTTACTATAGGAGTATAAATCACCATTTTGTGAAGTGAGTCAGGTATTCTCTAAGGCATGTGGTGAGACTCAGGCTGATGCAGCTGCAGGTCCGACTCCTCTGAGGTGATTTTGAAAGTCAGATGATTTGTTATCAACAATCAGAGTAAAGTCACACCTGTGACTGCCTTGAGTCACCTTCAGGACATTCAGCAGGATGTAAGATGCAGGCAGATAAAGCTTACATGGAACACCATTGAAAAGGCCCTCTGAACAATGGAGCATATAGCTACTGGTATTTCACCCCTTCCTATAACTCCTCCTAGACTCGTATAGTTGATGAGGCCATTGTTGTCACTAATGGGGCCAGTTAAGGTCATGAATCAGCTGGCCTTACCTTGAGTTTAGTTCCCTGTCTGTGTCGCTATCACTAAAGATCTAAACATGTCCCCGACAACGCCAGCACGTGCACTGTTTTGGTCACATGTCTCAAGGTGTGAGTTTCTGGGAACTTGTCTGGGAGAAAAGTCAAGGCTGCAGCGTTAGAGAGATGAAACCTGAGGCAGGTCACCTCCTCTGGTCAAAGTTTAGTTTTCATGTTTTACTTAGACACCTTCATTCACTCCTCTTTCGAATCGCCTGTCTTCCCTGTCCACAATGTGCACGTTGTTGTAGTCTAAGGAGTGTCCTTTTCCATTGAGTTGGAGATGAACTGATGAGTCTTGCCCTGATGAACTGGCTCTTCTGTGTTGGACCATCTCTTTGTGAAGCTGAAGTTTTGTTTCTTGAGTGTAGAGGTCTGAACATCCCTCGTTGCACTGAACTGCATATACCACACCAGTGGTTGTGTGTTTGTGTGTTTCTGTCTTGTTACAAAGTGTAAAATGCACTAGAATATTGTGCTTCTGTCACGAACTGGGGCTGTGAGCAGGCAGAAGGACCCAAGGTGCTGGTAAGCAGGAGCGGAGACGGAGGTGCAATCCAAAACGATGATTTATTAAAAGACTAAACAAGACAGGGACTATGACTAACAGAAGCAGGTGAACCGACTAGAAACAGGAGGGCTTATATACAGAAGGAAGAAATCAATGGAACAAGAAACACCTGGAGATGATTGATACGTGAGGGAGGGGCGAGAGCAGGAGCAAGGAGACAGACATGAACCAACAAGACAAGACAGACAGGGAATCATGACAGCTTCATCTTGCTTTCTTTCTTCTGCTTATCCAGGTCCAGGTCGTGGGGGCAACATCCAAGAAGGGAATCCCAGAATGTCTTCTCCCCGTGCTCATCCCAGCTGCCTCTACCAGTTTCTTCAGCAGGACTCCAATGCATTTCCAGGCCAGCCTGGAGATACTTTCTCCAACGTGTCCTTGGTTGACCCATGGGGCTCCGGCCAGCAGGACATGCTTGAAACACCTCTCCAGGGAGGAGTACAGGAGACACCCCGACCAGATGCCTGAACCACCTCAACTGGTTCCTCTTGATGTGGAGGTGCATTGGTTCTTCTCCAAGTCCCTCCTGAATGTCCGAGCTCCTTACCCGATCTCTAAGGCTGAACCCGGCCGTCCTGTGGAGGAAACTCATTTTGGCAGCTTGTATTTGTGGTTTAATTTATTCGGTCATCATTACCCAGAGTTCATGACTATAGGTGAGGATCAGGACGTAGTTTGACAGGTAAATCAAGAGCCTTTCTTTCCAGCTCAGCTCCTTCTACAGACGGTTCAGCATCAACATCACTGCAGACGCTGCCCCAATCCGCTCCCGCTCCCTCCTTCACTCACTTATGAACAAGATCCCGAGATACTTAAACCCGTTCACTTGAAGCAGGACCCTGACCCAAAGTTGGCACGCCACCCTTTTCCGGTCGAGAACCATGGTCTCTGATTTGGAGGTGCTGATCCTCATCCCAGCTGCGTCACACTTGACTGCATATAGTGATAGTGTGTGTCCACCACTGAGTGAGTGCTCATTCACGTCTAACAGAGGTTTTGTGGCACGACTAATGTCACTGTAACACATTCCTCGGGTGGGGGCTCAGGAGAACTGTCCCAGCGTAATGTACCAGCAATGCCTCCACATGTTTTTGTTTTATTTTTTATTTTGTTTTATTTCATTTTTTCCCCATGTCCTGTCTGGCAGTATTGACCCTTTGCACGTGACGTCACGCCGCTCACAGTATGACCCCCTCAGCCATTGCGGTTGGCAGAGGTCTGTTGGGAAGCTAGTCAAAACAAGACAGTTTTATCACTTTTATTTAGTTGATTAGTAAAATGGTAATAGTTTGCTGCTGTTGGCTGCACTAACACACACGTGTGTAAACTCAACTTGTCATTTTTTAAAAAACTTTGATGGAGACCGAAAACAGAGATGAGCAGCAGCGGTTAGCAGCCCTCAGAGTGTTTTTGGATTTGCAGTGAACACGTTTTACCAGCTAAGATTAACGTTCATATATTTCTGGAGGAAGACGGCTAACTGTGATGGACCTGAAATGATAAATGTGATGTGTTTATATTACTTATTTAGTACTGATAATCCTTTATTTCACCATGGAGGACGTGTGTTACTGTCCACTGTAGTGAATTACAAGTTAGTTATTGATTATTATAATATTGTTCCAATGTAGGATTACGTTTTGAAAATTACGTTATTTATTTTGCATCAGTGAGCTTCACCGTTATGAGAGATCTCGTCTCGTCCGGTGTGAGAGTGGCATCTGAACCCGTTGATCCTGCCAGCCTCTAAAACTGGTAGGGATCCGGACTAGTTTTAGTTTTTTTAATCAGTTCCAGTGTAAAGTGAACGCTGTTCATCTGCAGCAGCAGAGCAGTCCCCCACCACAGACCCTGACCAGACAGCCAGCTCCACTAGCAGCCCCCGGCCCAGGGCAGCGAGCAGAGAACAGGGGTGTAGGAAGACCCCGAATCTCCCTCCACCGGCTCCAATGTGGTGTTGATGTGTGTTGTAGTAAGATGCATTTTAAAAAAAAGGTGGAGAGCAGCACGCCTTGACCCTAAATGTCAACATGCAACCTGGAGGTGGGCAATCACACCGGAGGTGAGGCTGGTTGCCCCCTGGGTGTTGTTGGGTGTGCCCATTCTAAAGCCCCTAGATGTGCATTGTGAGAATGTCATGAGTGGAAGTGTTTAAATTGTGCATTAAAATTGGGCCACAGGACTGCAGAGATGGTATACCACACCCTGTACCTGTTACCCAAAGCCCTGTGTGTGTGTGTGTGTGTGTGTGTGTGTGGTGATGTGATGGAGCAGAGGGAGGGAAATGTCCAGGGATGGGGAGGTAAGACTGGGGGGACAAGCCCTCCAGGGGGCCAGCTCCCCCACTGGCCCCAATAAGCACCCCTGTTCCCTTAAATCCACCAGAGCAGGGAGATCTCAGCACATTAGGCCGGTCTATTTTCTCGTTAAGTCCAATGTTGAGGTCCCCCCCCCCCCAAGACGAAGTGGGCAGTCTGGTTTTTCAGAGAATGCAGCAAAAAAGGAAAGAATGAGGGATCATCAACATTTGGGCCGTATACACTGACAATACTTAACTTTTTATTCTGTATAGATATTTCTATTATTATAAATCTACCTTCTGGATCTGTGACTGTATCAAATATTCTCATTACTGGAGCCATCTGAGCTCAACGTAGTGTTTACTGTGGTTTTTATGTGTATGTGTGGGTGTATGTGTGCCTGGGAATGGGTTGTGGACTGGGAGGGTAGAGTGTCATAATTGTTCTATGTGTGGGAAAGGGAGGGAATGTGGGTTGTATGGGTCATTTTAATCTGTCAAGCACTTTGTGTTGCTCGCTGGGGCATGAAAGGTGCTATGTAAATAAAGTTTGATTTGATTTGATTTGAAATACTGTGAAACAAACATTTCTGTGTATTAAAGTAGTTGCTCCCCTTTGCCTAGCAGGCAGAGAACACACTGGGGAACTCAGGTGTTTTAAGATCCTCTAGATGTAGCGTTTTTATGAATTTCTTGAAGGAAGACAACATCAGCCTTTTGAGCTGGTCAAAAATCTTTAACCTCTTCTCTCTGGAGCCAGCTCCATGAACATTCATGAGACAAACCTTACTGTCTTATTCTTAAAGGGCCTCATTTTCTTTAAAAAATGAGACTAACAACAAATGTAATTAAAACGTTGTTGATGATTTAGTGTTTATTACCCTCTTGTCTGTACCATAGTGCAGATTTTATTCTCAAGTTGAATTTATTGAATTATCAAAACAACAGAGTAACAGATAAATCTAGAGAGAGAAAAATGTAATTGTGTTTGAAAACCAGGTGTGGGGTTATGACCTGTTATTAGTCATTACAGGGACTCGAGTCAGGTCAGCAAACAAATGTCAGTATCAGAAAAGAAAACATGAGTAAATATAAAATGTAGTTTTTAAATGATGATGTCATCGTTTGGTGAGAAAACCAACCTGGTCCTGTGTGAAAAATAATGATTAGTTTAGGTCTTTGTACACGGTAAATGGTAATGTCTTGTACTTGTACAGCTCTTTTAAAGTACAAGTACATTTGTAAATTATTTCATCTCTCCACATGATTCAGATTCACCGAGAGAAAAAGAGCTGCAACAAAACCAACAAACACAAAATCTATTTTACTTTGCAGACAGAAAATATCAGAATATTAAATTTGACTTATACCAGTGACACAGGCAGTGTCTGACTGCTACAGAGTAACACAATAAATAATAGATGACCAACAGACGTTTAGCTGTGTTTACTCTGAGTCAACACCAGCTACACAGCCAGGCAGTTCCATGACAGAGACCAAATACAAAGAATCCAACTGGTTTTCTACCTGGTCAGATAAATGTAGAGTCACAGTTTAAACGTTCATTCAATCTTTTCAATCACACCTTTAAATGGTTTAACTGGTTTAGTGATGGAAACAACAGAACACTGCTTAGGAACTGGAAAATATCTGATGACTAAATAAAGAAAATGTGTTGTTTTCAGACAACTCTGTTTTTAGATGTTCACTTTAAGATAAAATCAGCCTTTTTTTGCTGCTTTACTAACTTTTAAATCAGTCACTTCAGATTATATCAACCTACCTACCTATACATATATCCTGGACTTATGTCAAACATCCAACCTTTCATTTAAATGCTACATTGTAAGAAAAATAATTAAAGATTTCTACTCAAGCACTTTGAAGTGAGTGTGTTGAGAAGCCGGTGTCTTTATTGGAAGCTTTGTTCTTGTATTACATGCAGTCAGTGGCTGAATCAGACTCGTCCTCTAGTCTGGAGAACCAGTCGTTTATATGGCAGCAGTTACTTCAGGATTCATGAAGTCCTGTGTCTCAGGGGGTTGTTTCCATGTGCTTGTTTAAAACATGTTGCTGGTATCAAATGTAAAATGAGTCGACACGTTCTAAACGAGATCCTCTTCATTTCTCGTGTGAACCAAACAGCTATCACGTTCATTACAGACATGTCACCTGCTGTCTACATCATGCTATGAAAGTGAAGTGAAGCCTTTGGGGGTGTTCTGAGTTCATATTGAATGTTAGTAGTTGTAGCTGCTCCCTTCACACAGGATCAGGACTCCACTTCGCTCTCAGCCTATCAGAATGGGACTGGATCACGGTGAGTTTGTTCAAACTTCCCTGATCATGAAGGCAATCCTGATGCTACTTATCAGATTTTTCCTGCATCCATGAGACGCTCTGCTGCACCCTCACCTCGCTCTTTACGTCAGCAGCATGTCCCCGTGGTCACTCTATCCCAGGGGTGTCCAAACTTTTCAACATGAGGGCTGAAATCACCAAGTGGACAGTCCTCGAGGGCCACAAAAGTTAAAATAGAAAAAAGCAAAAGATGGTTTAATTTACTTGTTCTGCTCAAAAATTGATTATAAATGCAACATTTTAAGGAACCGTATCTTTGCCAGTACAGGGATCTCGTACATTTGACTTAATAATAAAAAGCATCAGATTCACTAGATCTGATTGGTCCCACCTATGGAAAGCATTCTGGATTTAGTCACGTTTTATGAACACAAGTCTGCTTTTTAGTAAAAGTCAATGAGGGTTTGTGGTTCTTTTTACCAGAAAATGTAATTATCCCAATATCTCTTAAATTGTCTCAATTTAAAAAAAGAATACTTTGACTGGATGGAAAATTTTGCATTTAAAAAGATTTAAATTGATCTGTTATTTGTTTGTTTGCTGAGTCTGATGTTAGTAAAAATCTAAAGATAGACATGTCAGAAAGCATCAAAATCCTGCAGGACTAAATGATATCATTCTTAAAATGCAGCTGAGGGCCGCATGTGGCCCCCGGGCCGCACTTTGGTCACGCCTGCTCTATCCTATACGAACAGACCACACCAGTCCTGGCATGACTCTTAGACCTGGTCAAGATGCAGCAGGAAGTTCATCCCATGCCAGATGGAGTGGTGTGGTGTGGTGTGGGTGTAGCTTAGGTCCAGTAAAGCATCAAACTGTGATCCTGGAACAGTCTGGAGGGACAGGAGGCACCTGAAGACCAACACTGGGTTTGTGATGTGACAGGAAACAATCGGAACACAAGTCTTTCTGACTTTAAAACTCAACTTCTGTTTGGGTTTGGAATAAATATGTTCCTATAGTTCACCACTACGCGTTGAACTGTCACCATGTTTGAGGAATTTATGTGAAAGTTTATAATAATTTATTGACATGGAGGCAATGAGTTGATAATAAATAGAACTGTTGAGGCAAACCTAATTTTAGGTTATTTGATTCAGACGGGGTCCTTGCTGAAACTCGTCGAGTTCTGTTTCCGTCACCTAAGAAAACTAAACACACTGCAGACATTTGATCCACGAGCAGCGCCGCACAGCTGGACTTCAAACAAGGTCCCAATACCTGCAGACTGAGTGTCTCTAAAGGGACGCCTGGGTCCCTCTGGACTTATTCATCTAAACTAAGGACCACACCCACCGGTGACATCACTCAAAGTGGGCAGAGTCCACTGAAGTGATCTTGTGAGTTAACATGATTAGAACTGGATTTCTGTCCAATCCTGACTACATTGTCAGCAATAATAATGATAATTTGTCCAAATTAGCTTCATTCAAATGGAAACCAAACACTGGTGCAGCTGCTAAGGGTAAGAAGGGGTTACAAGGTGAGGACAAGTGGAAAAAGTCAGAGTGAGGCGGGTCTGAAGGGACCTGTAGCAGACAGAAGGGACAGGATGACGATCTGTTTGAGAAATGACCTGACCTGAAACTGCTTCAGCACCCTGGACAGCTCACAGCACTTCTGTTATCTAATTCTTCTTCTTCAAAATATCAGTCAGATAAGTATTTGTTTCTGCAGGTGCCAAGATAAAAATTAAAGTCTGTACCAATCTTATTTGTATCCACCCGTTTCCTAAAGGGTTAAAAGTACAAAATGACAAACAGAACTCTGATGTGACCCTGTGTGTTGTTGTGTACCTCAATACAGGAGTCTCCATGCTCAAATCCCTTCATAACCACGCTATCACATGTAAAGACCTCACCAAGACCTGGCAAGGACCATCCCAGTTCTGTTATTAACCCTAGTGGGTCGTCATCAGGTGTGAAGGGAGGCCCAGTTCCTCTCAGGGTGAACATGCATGAACACTATTCATCTAACCCACTGTGAACCTGGTCCATCTGAGCTCAGCTAAAGTTTGATGGATGCAGCAAGACGTCCTCAGTCCATCATGAGTTCTGGTCCCCATAAGGCATGGTTTGTGCTGCTGCACAAACACAATATCCCCTACCCCATTTTTGTGTAGATTAATATGATAATATAAAAAAGTAACCCCCCCACCACAGGCCCAGTAATGACTCCACAGACTGAAGGGATCACAGGTGAGTGAGCAGGACCAAGCTGCTGAGCAGGTAGAGGGGGGTCAGGGTGGAGGAGGAGTCCTTCTGCACCATCATCCCAGTTCCTGGAAACAGAGGGAGCAGGAGGCCTCGGTTCAAACACACAAAATAGATTGTTGTTCATTTAAAGTTATTTAAAAACCAGCTACATTTGTGTTGATCTCATGGTAGATTTATTCTTTATGAGGTTCTCCAAACGAACGAGGCCTGATGTTAGAGACACACATATTTGTTCACATATTAATTTACCCTGTTAAAGGATAAAAGACATTTTACACACATGCTGACGTAGATGAGGAATGTAACTATTAGCCAGAGATTTGAGGGACCAGTGGTCTAGTAGGTGTTTCTCCCTGCATTTTTTCAAACTGTAGGTCAGATGAATCAGGAAAGGAGGTGAAGGTGCTCAGAAGTCTCCTGTTTGTTTAGAATTTATTATCAATGGAAGATTTCAGAACAAACGTAGCTCTGTGTTTAAAAGTGAGCAGGACTGAGGATATATCTGTCAGGGTTTGGGGCGAGAGGATCCAGAAACTTCTGTTAGCCCCAAGACTCTCTGCCTGTATGTTGGGGTTTTCTCCGGGGGACGAAAGGGCAGCTTCCCTGCGCCTTCGGGTTGGGGAACGGGTCCTGACTGTTGTTTGTGCTTATGCACCAAATAGCAGCTCAGAGTACCCATCCTTTTTGGAGTCTCTGGGACGAGTGCTGGATAGCGCTCCTACTGGGGACTCCATAGTCCTGCTGGGGGACTTCAATGCTCACGTGGGCAATGACAGCGTGACCTGGAGGGGCGTGACTGGGAGGAACGGCCCACCCAATCTGAACTCGAGTGGTGTTCTGTTTTTGGACTTCTGTGCAAGTCGCAGTTTGGCCATAACAAACACCATGTTCGAACATAAGGATGCCCACCAGTACACCTGGTACCAGGGCAGCCTAGGTTACAGGTCGATGATTGACTTTATAGTTGTATCATCTGACCTGAGACCATATGTTTTGGACACTCGAGTGAAGAGAGGAGAGGAGCTGTCAACTGATCACCACCTGGTGGTGAGTTGGATCAGATGGCAGGGGAAGATGCTACGCAGACCTGGTAGACCCAAACGTATAGTGAGGGTCTGCTGGGAACGCCTGGCAGAAGAGCCTGTCAAGATGGTCTTCAACTCCCACCTCCGGCAGAGCTTCGACCGCGTCCCGAGAGCAGTGGGGGACATTGAGTCCGAATGGGCCTTGTTCCGCTCTGCGATTGTTGAGGCGGCTGTTGCTAGCTGTGGTCGCAAGGTAGCCGGTGCCAATCGTGGCGGTAAGCCCCGTACCCGCTGGTGGACACCAGAGGTTAGGGGAGCCGTCAGGCTGAAGAAGGAGGCCTACAAGGCGTGGCTAGTCTGTGGGTCTCCAGAGGCAGCTGATGGGTATCGGAGGGCCAAGCGGGGTGCAGCAGTGGCAGTTTCCGAGGCAAAATCTCGAGCGTGGGAGGAGTTCGGCGAGACCATGGAGAAAGACTATCGGTCGGCTCCAAAGAGGTTCTGGCAAACCATCCGACGCCTCAGGGGAGGAAGGCGGCAACTCGCTCACACTGTTTACAGTGGGGACGGGGAGCTGCTGACATCAACTGGGGCTATAGTCGGGCGGTGGAAGGAATACTTTGAGGAGCTCCTCAATCCCACCGACACGCATTCCTATGAGGAACCAGAGCTGGGAGAACTGGGGACGGACTGTCCAATCTCTGGGGCAGAAGTCGCTGAGGTAGTCAAAAAACTACGCAGTGGCGGAGCCCCGGGGGTGGATGAGATCCGACCTGGGTATCTCAAGGCTATGGATGTTGTAGGACTGTCGTGGTTGACACGTCTCTGCAACATTGCGTGGTCATCGGGGGCAGTTCCTGTGGAGTGGCAAACCGGGGTGGTGGTTCCCATTTTTAAGAAGGGGGACCAGAGGGTGTGTTCCAACTATAGGGGGATCACACTCCTCAGCCTCCCTGAGAAGGTCTACTCCAGGGTACTGGAGAGGAGGGTCCGGTCGATGGTTGAACCTCAGATAGAAGAGGAGCAATGTGGTTTTCGTCCGGGTCGTGGAACTGTGGACCAGCTCTTTACCCTCGCTAGGG
>SSNR01000251.1:808003-825986 GCA_006937965.1 Callopanchax toddi | reverse complement strand
GATGGATGGATGGATGGATGGATGGATGGATGGATGGATGGATGGTTGGTTAGATGGATGGATGGTTGGTTAGATGGATGGATGATGGATGGATGGATGATGGATGGGTGGATGGATGGATGGATGGATGGTTGGTTAGATGGATGGATGATGGATGGATGGATGGATGGATGGATGGATGGATGGTGGGTGGATGGAGTATGGATGGATGGATGGATGGATGGATGGATGATGGATGGATGGTTGGTGGATGGATGGGTGGATGGATGGTTGGTTGGTTAGATGGATGGATGATGGCTGGATGGATGGATGGATGGATGGATGATGGTTAGATGGATGGATGGATGGATGGATGGATGGATGGATGGATGGATGGATGGATGGATGATGGATGATGGATGGATGGATGGATGGATGGATGGATGGATGGATGGATGGATGGATGGATGGATGGATGGATAGATGGATGATGGATGGATGGATGGATGGATGGATGGATGGATGGATGGATGGACAGGTCATCACCTCGTATCCTCGGAGGATCCCGTTGGTGTTGAGCTGATGGACGGAGTCCCATGAGACCTGGACCTCGAAGGCTGACAGCGCTGTAGCGTTGATGCTCGATGGTCCCACTGTTGGCTCTGTGAGGTCAGAATGTGCAACAAGCTTCAAAATGAGCACTTCCTGATGACACTGTACAACCTGACAGGTGTCCATTTGATCATCGATCCATCTGAGGTCTGAAGGATTCAGCTGCTGACGGCAAACACTGTTTATTACTGTTTATGATGGGACTTCTGAAGTTACTGTTCATCAAACGTGAACAAGAATCCTGACTTCAGACAGACTATAAGGCAGATAGAGTGTTTAGAGAACCTACTAATCCATTTAGTTTTAAGGACACAAATTTGACAATGATAATAATGAGAAAAGCTAATATTCACTTCTCTGAGCTCCAGTCATAAAGCACACACAGCTAGCAGACCTGAGCTCTTCTACTGGTCTCTATTGGGGCAGCCATATTGGTTGGATGTCAGCCGAATCTGCTCTTATCACTTTATAAAGGTCTGTGGAGGTCACCGTCTCCTCTCCAGGGCCTGGTTGTGTTGGTTTGAGTTAACTCACATCTGATTCACCACCAACATGACCTGACTAATTAACACACTGCATGGTTATTAGTTTATTTTGGGATATTAGTTGCTTCAAAATGATTTTTTCCTTCAATTTTTCACATTTGGTCATGAACCAGGTTATGAAACTGTCCAAAGGCTACAATAACACAGATAACTGCTTTCTAACTGCACTGATAACAAGCTAATAAACCTGTTAACACTTTCCTAACCAGGTGTAGATTTAAAGTACAAGTACAGAAAGATGAGGTCATAATGAAATAACCTGCTGAGAGTGTTGCTGCTGCTGGTGAACTAATGATCTAATGGTATCCAGTCAAGGTTCCTGGAAGTTAATAATTATTACATAAATGTATTAATCTATCTTATCATTGCTGTTGATCCTATATCGCATACAGTTTAACAGTAGTGTAAATCACCTCAGGCCTCTACATGGTAATCAGATCCGTGGACCTGGAGCTCTGATTCAGCAGGTGAACAACCTTCGGGTTTTATGGTGAAATTAAATACTGGCCTCATGCAAACCTGATGGAACGACCTCAGTATTAATTTAAACAAACTCACATCAAATACATCTAAAACAGAAACCTGCTATCGTATTTATTCATTTTAATTTGTTTTTATACAAAATTAAAATATTAAAGAGCTGTTGGTTTATAAGATCTGATTAGTCAACAATAAAAACATGTGAGAAACATAAATATGATGAGGTATCAACATCTAAAGTTAAAGTTTTATCCTAAATGTAGAAGGGATTCCAGCACTCTGCTGCCACCTAGTGTTCTAGCTGAGAACTACAACCCATTAACTGACAGTCCTCCTTCTGCTCTTCTGTCAAACTTCAGTTTCCCAACCACCGTCTCAGTTGATATCTTAATCCAAGCATCAGAACAGCACTAGATATCTAGTATTTCTTCATTTATTTGCATGTTTACTATCATAAAATCTATTTAAGCTACAGTCTAAAACATGAAAAGAGCATGTGGACAAGCTGCTGCACCAAGAAAAGACTCAACAAAACACCTTAATTCCTCACCTTCCTCTGCAGAGTGGACCACCACAGTCTGGCTGAATGGACCTTCTCCTCTGCGGTTATAAGCTTTGATCTTCACCTCAAAGGGAGTGTACGGCATCAGGCTCTCATTGTAGTAAACATATCGAGATGCCTCCACATGTGGGATTCCCACCTCTGACCACGAGGATGTGTCTTTCCTCCTGAAGGCCAAAATGTAGCCAAAGCCATCACCGTTCTGGTACTCTCTGGCCATGGGCTGCAGGATCCACAGACAGTGTTGATTATTTGAAACATAATTAAATTCTATTGATCTCAACAAACAAGCAACAAGTGAACGCTTACAGCAGTGATACAGAGATGAAAACATTCTGAACGATCCACTTTGACTGAACATAAAACGGTAACTCACAAGAGTTTATTTTGTTCTTTCATGATAAAATTGTTTATTTAAAACTATTTATAAGATTTTTGATGAAAAAGAACAGGGTCTCAGAGAACCAGACATGGAGGGTTTCCAGGGTCCCACCACAGACAAAAAGGTGTAAAATTAAGGAGGTCCCAGAAGAAAAAGTTTGGGAACCGCCTTAAATGATCAGTAGCGTGTACTAGGGATGTCCTGATCAGGTGTTTTGCCCTCGAGTCCAAGTCATTTGATTTTGAGTATCAATACTGAGTCCTGATCCGATACTTTTACAATGTATCATATGTATAATACCTCCAGACCGCTTTCTACTTCAAGCTGCTTCTGTGTTTAACCAATAGCGTCTCTCCAACAAAGTGATGTCATGCTGCACACGTTGCTGTTTCTGTGTGGAGTCAAGAGGTCTAACTCTGTGCCACCGCATAACTATAGATGTGTTAAAAACTCATGAGAATATACAGTATATACTGTACATATACTCCTCTTTAGGATTTTAATTTAAATTTAGTTTAAATTAAAAACAGGAGCATGATCATAATTTATCTGTTTGTATAGAAGATGAGGGAATTATTAAAAAATGTTATTTGTAAATGGGGGCAGAGTATATAAGATATTTTCTTCTTTCTGTTCCTTTTCATTCAAATGTGTAGTGTAAATGTTTATGTATATAATTTATGTATATGTTTTGTGTTCTCCTTTTGAATGAAATAAATTAAATTAAAACATTTTTAATTTATTTAAAGGAGTAGTAACTAATTATTTATCAGTAACATAATTTTTAAATTTATTTAAGGGGGATATTTACTGTATTTATTTCATGGAGTATTAATGAATGATTTTCTTATAACAGTATTTATTTAAATAAGACTAAAACGGCTTTCCATACCTCCCCTCCTTCAGTCCACCTGAGCTGAGCGCTGCTTTATCCCTCAGTGAGCAGCTCTGTCCAACTTCTTAATTAAACAATTTGAAGAAATCTGTTAGCATTGGTGTGTTTTGGAGCAACACTTAATCCCAAAGCTCCTCAGAAATCGCTTTTCTTCTCTTAGCGCCGCTCCCAAATGTATTTTCTGACGGGGTTATGTGCCGTGCCTGCACGCAGCAGAGATTCTACCTTAGCTGAGCGGAAGGTAGGGGCAGCCAGCCTCGCCCCCTCCCCCAGGACCGAGTTCAGAACGACATGCTGCGGTCTGTTCGGGGGGGGGGGCGAGTCCTGAGTGTGGCGGCTTTTATTTTGGTGTAGCGGGGCCTGTGTGGAGGTTTTTATTAACTTACATTATATCAGAACCTTTATTGTCTCAAATACCTTTTTTTTAAACAATAAAATAAAATGTGTCACTGCTTTTGTCTGATGTTAACGGGTTGATACACCAGAGACCTGATTGGACCAGACCTGACACCCACTCACCGTCCAGGTCACTATCAGCTCATTGTGGTCTCCGCCTCCTCCTCCAAGTCCACTCGGGGCCACTGTGGGAGCTGAGGGCCAAAGATACACAACACATGTCAAATCATGTGGAAGGAACCGCATTTAGAGAGCCAGGACCTGGACCAGGACCAGGACCAGGACCAGGGCCAGGACCAGGACCAGGGCCAGGACCAGGACCAGGGCCAGGACCAGGACCAGGACCAGGACCAGGACCAGGACCAGAACCAGAACCAGGACCAGAACCACGACCAGAACCAGGACCAGGACCAGAACCACGACCAGGGCCAGGGCCAGGGCCAGGACCAGAACCAGAACCAGGACCAGAACCACGACCAGAACCAGGACCAGGACCAGAACCACGACCAGGGCCAGGGCCAGGGCCAGGACCAGGACCAGGACCAGGGCCAGGACCAGGACCAGGACCAGGGCCAGGACCAGGACCAGGACCAGGACCAGGACCAGGACCAGGACCAGGACCAGGACCAGGACCAGGACCAGGGCCAGGACCAGGACCAGGACCAGGACCAGGGCCAGGGCCAGGACCAGGACCAGGGCCAGGGCCAGGGCCAGGACCAGGACCAGGACCAGGGCCAGGACCAGGGCCAGGACCAGGACCAGGACCAGAACCAGAACCAGAACCAGGACCAGAACCACGACCAGAACCAGGACCAGGACCAGAACCACGACCAGGGCCAGGGCCAGGGCCAGGACCAGGACCAGGACCATGGCCAGGACCAGGACCAGGACCAGGACCAGGACCAGGGCCAGGACCAGAACCACGACCAGGGCCAAGGCCAGGACCAGGACCAGGACCAGGGCCAGGGCCAGGACCAGGACCAGGACCAGGACCAGGGCCAGGGCCAGGACCAGGACCAGGACCAGGACCAGGACCAGGGCCAGGGCCAGGACCAGGGCCAGGGCCAGGACCAGGGCCAGGACCAGAACCAGGACCACGACCAGGGCCAGGGCCAAAGCCAGGGCCAGGGCCAGGACCAGGACCAGGACCAGGACCAGGACCAGGACCAGGGCCAGGACCAGAACTAGAACCACGACCAGGGCCAGGGCCAGGACCAGGACCAGGACCAGGACCAGGACCAGGACCAGAACCACGACCAGGACCAGGGCCAGGAGCAGGGCCAGGACCAGGACCAGGACCAGGGCCAGGGCCAGGGCCAGGGCCAGGACCAGGACCAGGACCAGGACCTCGACCAGGGCCAGGGCCAGGGCCAGGACCAGGGCCAGGGCCAGGACCAGGACCAGCACCAGGGCCAGGGCCAGGGCCAGGGCCAGGGCCAGGACCAGGGCCAGGGCCAGGGCCAGGGCCAGGGCCAGGGCCAGGGCCAGGACCAGGACCAGCACCAGGGCCAGGGCCAGGGCCAGGGCCAGGGCCAGGGCCAGGACCAGGGCCAGGACCAGGGCCAGGGCCAGGACCAGGACCAGCACCAGGGCCAGGGCCAGGGCCAGGGCCAGGACCAGGGCCAGGACCAGAACCAGGACCTCGACCAGGGCCAGGGCCAGGGCCAGGGCCAGGACCAGGACCAGGACCAGGGCCAGGGCCAGAACCAGAACCACGACCAGGGCCAGGGCCAGGGCCAGAACCACGACCAGGGCCAGGGCCAGGGCCAGGACCAGGACCAGGACCAGGACCAGAACCAGGACCAGAACCAGGGCCAGGACCAGGACCAGAACCAGGACCAGAACCACAACCAAGACCAGGGCCAGGACCAGGACCAGGGCCAGGGCCAGGACCAGGACCAGAACCAGGACCAGAACCAGGACCAGGACCAGGACCAGAACCACGACCAGGACCAGGACCAGGACCAGGACCAGGGCCAGGGCCAGGACCAGGACCAGGGCCAGGACCAGGACCAGGACCAGGGCCAGGGCCAGGGCCAGGACCACGACCAGGGCCAGGGCCAGGACCAGGACCAGGACCAGGGCCAGGGCCAGGACCAGGACCACGACCAGGGCCAGGGCCAGGACCAGGACCACGACCAGGGCCAGGGCCAGGACCAGGACCACGACCAGGGCCAGGACCAGGACCAGGGCCAGGACCAGAACCAGAACCACGACCAGGACCAGGGCCAGGACCAGGGCCAGGACCAGAACCAAGACCAGGACCAGGGCCAGGACCAGGGCCAGGACCAGTGCCAGGGCCAGGACCAGGGCCAGGACCAGAACCAGAACCAGGACCAGGGCCAGGACCAGAACCAGGACCAGGACCAGGGCCAGGACCAGGACCAGGACCACGACCAGGGCCAGGGCCAGGGCCAGGGCCAGGACCAGGACCAGGACCAGGACCAGGGCCAGGGCCAGGGCCAGGACCAGGGCCAGGGCCAGGACCAGGACCAGCACCAGGGCCAGGACCAGGACCAGGGCCAGGACCAGAACCAGAACCACGACCAGGGCCAGGACCAGAACCAGAACCAGGACCAGGGCCAGGACCAGAACCAGGACCAGGACCAGGGCCAGGACCAGGACCAGGGCCAGGGCCAGGGCCAGGACCAGGACCAGGACCAGGGCCAGGACCAGGACCAGGACCAGGACCAGGGCCAGGACCAGGACCAGGACCAGGACCAGGACCAGGGCCAGGACCAGGACCAGGACCAGGACCAGGACCAGGGCCAGGGCCAGGGCCAGGACCAGGGCCAGGACCAGGACCAGAACCAGGACCAGGACCAGGGCCAGGACCAGGACCAGGACCAGGACCAGGACCAGGACCAGAACCAGAACCAGGACCAGAACCAGGACCAGAACCAGGACCACGACCAGGGCCAGGGCCAAAGCCAGGGCCAGGGCCAGGACCAGGGCCAGGGCCAGGGCCAGGGCCAGGGCCAGGACCACGACCAGGGCCAGGACCAGGACCAGGGCCAGGACCAGAACCAGGACCAGAACCACAACCAAGACCAGGGCCAGGACCAGGACCAGGGCCAGGGCCAGGACCAGGACCAGGACCAGGACCAGGGCCAGGACCAGGACCAGGACCAGGACCAGGACCAGGACCAGGGCCAGGACCAGGACCAGGACCAGGACCAGGACCAGGGCCAGGACCAGGACCAGGACCAGGACCAGGGCCAGGGCCAGGACCAGGACCAGGACCAGGGCCAGGGCCAGGGCCAGGACCAGGACCAGAACCAGGACCAGAACCAGGACCAGGACCATGACCAGAACCAGGACCAGGACCAGGAGCACGACCAGGGCCAGGGCCAGGGCCAGGACCGGGCCAGGACCAGGACCAGGACCAGGACCAGGACCAGGGCCAGGGCCAGGACCAGGACCAGGACCAGGACCAGGGCCAGGACCAGGACCAGGACCAGGACCAGGACCAGAACCAGGACCAGGACCAGGGCCAGGGCCAGAGCCAGGGCCAGGGCCAGGGCCAGGGCCAGGACCAGGACCAGGACCAGGACCAGGACCAGGACCAGGACCAGGACCAGGACCAGGACCAGGACCAGGGCCAGGACCAGGACCAGGACCAGGACCAGGACCAGGACCAGGGCCAGGGCCAGGACCAGGGCCAGGGCTAGGACCAGGGCCAGGACCAGAACCAGGACCACGACCAGGGCCAGGGCCAAAGCCAGGGCCAGTGCCAGGACCAGGACCGGGACCAGGGCCAGGACCAGGACCAGGACCAGGACCTGGGCCAGGGCCAGGGCCAGGGCCAGGGCCAGGACCAGGACCAGGACCAGGGCCAGGGCCAGACCAGGACCAGGACCAGGACCAGGGCCAGGACCAGAACCAGAACCAGGACCAGAACCAGGACCAGAGCCAGGACCAGGACCAGGACCAGGACCAGAACCAGCACCAGGACCAGGACCAGGACCGGGGCCGGGACCAGGACCAGGACCAGGACCAGGGCCAGGTCCAGGACCAGGACCAGGACCAGAACCAGAACCAGGACCACGACCAGGGCCAGGGCCAAAGCCAGGGCCAGGGCCAGGACCAGGGCCAGGACCAGGACCAGGACCACGACCAGGGCCAGGGCCAGGGCCAGGGCCAGGACCAGGACCAGGACCAGGGCCAGGACCAGGCCCAGGACCAGGACCACGACCAGGACCAGGGCCAGGACCAGGGCCAGGACCAGAACCATGACCAGGACCAGGGCCAGGACCAGGGCTAGGACCAGAACCACGACCAGGGCCAGGGCCAGGGCCAGGGCCAGGACCAGGACCAGGGCCAGGACCAGGGCCAGGACCAGGACCAGGACCAGGGCCAGGGCCAGGACCAGGACCACGACCAGGACCAGGGCCAGGACCAGGGCTAGGACCAGAACCACGACCAGGGCCAGGGCCAGGGCCAGGGCCAGGACCAGGACCAGGGCCAGGACCAGGGCCAGGACCAGTGCCAGGGCCAGGGCCAGGGCCAGGACCAGGACCAGGACCAGGACCAGGGCCAGGGCCAGGACCAGGGCCAGGGCCAGGACCAGGACCAGGGCCAGGGCCAGGGCCAGGGCCAGGACCAGGACCAGGGCCAGGACCAGGACCACCTGGCTGGTTTGATCAGTGATTAGATCTTTAAAGAGGAGACACACCCGTCTGTAACCTCTTCATCCTCCACAGAGGGTCGTGGGGAGCTGGTGCCTACCTCCAGCGGTCAGGGGGCGAGAGGCGGTGGACACCCTGAACGGGTTGCCAGTCCATCACAGCAAAACCCATACCTTCTCACAAAAGTGTTTTTGTATCAACTTTCTTCAGGACATCACCAGTCTCATGGCGATAGTGGAGTCATAATCAGACCTAAAGAAGTTGTTTCATAGTTCCTGTCCCACGCCTGGATCAGACCTTCATCACCTACTGTTGGGAGGGTAATGGATGAATGGTAGGAACAGGGCCGGCCCTGGACTGAATGGTGCCCTAGGCGAAAAATGATTTTGGCGCCCCTACAGCCCAGAACAGAAACAACGTAACTTTTGCAAATTCTAAGTAGTAAGCAATGTACTAAAGTTGGATAAACTTGAACTGATGACATTCATTCATATAATAAGTAGGGGGCACAACAGCACGATAGCCCTTTAGTGTTAGCTAACTTGCTAAATGATGGGTCCAGGAAAAATGTTCACAATTTCATGTATATTAATTAAATACCTCTACTTTGGGCCCGTTTTTCCTCCTTTTTCTTTATTCGTTTCCTGAAGGCTGCCCCAGAGGGCTTGATTTGTCTTTTCATTCTGCCAGCGACTTTTAACAAGGTGCTATCACTGACAACGTCACAGACTCATCATACATTATCTACAGTGTTGGGCAAGTTACTTCAAAACTGTAATGCATTATTTATTACTTGTTACTGTCATTTTAAAGTAATCCCTTACATTACAATATTACTGTTTTTTAAATGTAAGGCATTACACTACTTTTGCATTACTTTTAGTCACTCTAACCAAAAATACTGTAAATATGGATTTGACCATAAATGTAGCTCATTCTACATCCAGTGGAAGGTGATGTGATGGATACATGGAGATATACAACTATCTGGATATTAACCCATCCATCCATCTATCTATCCATCCATCATTTATCATTCATCCATCATTATCCATCCATCTATCATCCATATCTCTCCATATATCCCTACCTATCCATATATTATTCCATCATATCTATATACAGTATATTTAAATCTATAAACATATCTCTCTGCACAAGCTCCTTATTCATTAGTTTGACTGACTCCTACCTCCACCTGTCTGCTTCTGCTCCACCTGTCCGCTCCTCCCTCCTGCAGCAGACGCTGCATGACGCGCGTTTCCTCTGCTCAGTGGGCGAGAGAGTGAACTCTCCAACTTCTGACGTGAATAACAGAGTGACTCTTTATTTTGAAACTACCTCTCAGTTTGCTCGCTTCAGTTTACGGAGCGCTGCATGCGCTCATATGTCTTAACGCGCCTTTGATGCCGTGAGCGCGCACGACTCGGGCCGCATTTTCCCTCTGGACCGAGTTTCGAACCGAACCACGTGTGAGTTTCGGACCGGACAGAACCGGACTTGTTTCACTGGCTGCAGATTTACTCATCTCTGCTCTGTCTGACCACATTTTTCACTGAGTGACGTTTCTCCTCTGAAGAACCCACCGCCTCAATCCGGGTTAAATGTGCACTGTAGTGCGCACTGACGTTAAAATATTACAGCTTTTTTTCTGTAATGCCTTACATTATTGCTTTACCGAAAAAAGCAATGCATTACAGTAATTAATAACCTTTGGAAGTCGTTACTCCAACACTAATTATCAATAAACAACCGGACGGAGGGGTGCGCGCAGCGCGCCTCTCCCCCACCTGATCACAGCGGCAGCAGCAGGTAGCCATGGGGCGCCACGTTGACTGTTCATGAAGCAAAAGTTGTGCTTTTTATTTATTTATTTAGTTTATTTATTACGGTACTTACTTTGCTCTTTACATGAGATGAATGGTGTGTTCAGCAGTTTGTCAAAATAAATAAATAAAAAAAATTTTTAAAGAGACAATTTGGCGCCCCCTCCAGCAGAGGGCGCCCTAGGCAATTGCCTAATTAGCCTATGCCTGGAACCGGCCCTGGGTAGGAAGGAGGACTAGGATGAAGTATGTCTGGTTCTGCAGCAGCAGGATGTTTCTCTGTGAGATGTGGATCCTGGTCCCTGGATGTGACCAGTGGACTCTTACCTGCTTGCTGTGTGCGGATTGTATGGGACGGCATGCTGGGTTCCCCGCTGCCTAGGATGTTGCTACCGATGACCTGGAACTCATAATCCATCCAGGGCATCAGTCCGATCACTCGAGCCGACTCAGCATTCCCTTCAATGTTTGCTGGTTCTGGTGTGCAGTAAAGGGGAGAGAGTCAGTGTACAGGGACAGAAACAGAGTCAACTCTGTGAGTAAAAGTTTAAAGTTATTCATCTTCCAATGTTTAAACGTATAAATGGAATAAAACATAAGATCAAAAGTAATGTTAAAGCTGCAGCCAGAGGCTCAGTACGGTCACCATGGTAACTGTACAACTACAGTACTTTAGTCTTAGCCAAACAGACAGACAGTAGGAATAAAGCCTGAATCAACCACTGTGAGGAAACGCTATTATCAATAACGATTAAGTGTCTGATTTTACACTGAAAAAAATAAATACAAGTCCAACCTAAAGACACATAATTCAGTTCATAACAAGCAATTAAAACAGGTTTTCTTAAAAGTTAAGAACTTAAAACTTAATGTCATTTAAACTACATCAACTCATTCATAATGTCAGCTTCTTCTCACACCAGGGCTCGATTCTCTCAACTTTTCTCTCTTCTGTCACCTGATTAATAGATTTATGGCAGACACACTATTACTAGCATACATGTTATTGGCCTTGTACGGTTTGTGGTCATGTCAGCTGATGCGACTCCTCCTGTAAACTAGGGATGTCCCGATCCGATCACGTGATCGGAAATCGGCCCCGATCACGTGATTTTGGACTCGATCGGAATCGGATGTCACCTCCCGATTTTGACTCAGGTTTCCTCTACATGCGCCCCGCCAAAATAAAAGCCGCTACGCCATCAGAAGGAAGTTTGGGTTTTTAAATATATGTTAAACAATCTAAAGCACATGGGATTTATATATAGTCTATATTTGTGCACATATATTAACCATAATCAGAGTTTGAATCAGTTTCCGCCGGTCCAGGAGGAGGCCGGGACCGGGAGACACGCGAGCTTAAGGTGCAGTGACCGGGTTCGCTGCTTACTCCACTCGTCCTCCCCCTGAACGGAACGCAAGCACCGACGGGAGTGCTCGGTCTGGAGGAGGTGGCAAGGCCGGCGTGGAGCGAGTCATACCCGCGCTAACTCGTTCTCCCTACGCTGCGTCTCCCTCCAGGCTCAGAGGGGATTCTGCTGAGTGCTGCAGGTGCACCACGTCACAACACCCGCCCTCCGTCGGGAAATAAATTGAGCGATGTTAAGATTTTTTTAAAGCGCTTTCTGAGGAGGAGCTTCCTGATTAAATGTCACTCCAAAACGCACACACTGACGGATTTCTCCAAATAGTATAAGGAGTTGTTCAGAGCTGCTGCAGTCAGAGGATAAAGCAGGAGGAGGAGTGAAGGAGAAGCTGATGACTTAAGAAATGATCGGGTCGTTGTCAGTAAACAAGTTTGTTCTTTCTGGGCAAAAAATGGAGCAGAGTGTTAAAATAATGTTGACATTTCTGCACCTGAACAGCTGTAGGGAAAAAAAGATTTTCCTCAAAAAGTTACTTCAACCACAAACTAATTTTGTGCACAGAGAATTATGTATTTTATTATTATTATTATTATTATTATTATTATTATTATTATTATTATTATTATTATTATTATTATTATATTTAAACATTTATGGATATGATAGGTTATACAGATGGATGGATTTATGTCTGCAGCAGTGACATCATTTTGTTGCTTGTTTGTTTTTATTAGTTAAACATCAGCAAAGTAGAACACAGAAGCAGCTTGAAGCAGAAAGTGCGAGTATGTCTGTGGTCTGGAGGCTTTATAAAGTTGATCACAACAACATATTAAAAAGATCGGATCGGGACTCAGGATCGGCAGATCTTCAAAATCTAATGACTCAGACTCGAGGACAAAAAAACCTGATCGGGACATCCCTACTGTAAACCAAACCTGATGATTGAACATTTGCTTATGACAGAGGCTGTGACATCACAGAGCAGTTTGGAGTCCAGATCCAGATTAGAGCAGCAGAACTGAGCTCTTTGATGTTTGGGGCAGCAGCTCAGTGCTGATGATGGGAAAGAGGATTGTGTAGAAACTTGGAGTAAGTTAACCCTGAGTTTAGAGAAGCTCTGTGTTTTCCTGAAACTACTGGTGCACCTGAGGCGTGCTGTCAGCATCAGATGAATATTTTATAAGAATCTGATTGATTTTGAAGCAGAACTCCTCTCTTTATGCCAGGAATAGATATTCCCATCTAGACTGGATGCTCTCAATCCCAGATCTGTTTTTCTCTCTTCATCAGATTGACTCAATGATGTCAGTTAGATTCTCTGACCACACATCTAACATCACACACCACAGAGTCAGATCAGAGCATCTGTTCAGAATCTGGATTTAAAGCCATACTCAGTAGCCAGGTAAACAATGTAGCTTTTAACGTTTTTTTTTTAAAGCCTCTTAACAACGTTCTAATATAGTATAGCCATAAATATATTGTGGAGATAAAAAAAAACAAAAGAAATCAATAAAGTAATTGTCCCGCAGTTCTCTAAAAACTTCAGACAATCCAGCTGTCTGTCTGCCGCATTTCCTCACTGCTTGGATTGGCATTAATCCGCCCGGACACATTTTGGGGCAGAACATCCCGGAAGTGAAAGTGAAAGTAGAAGTAGGACAGAGAGCTGCACTTAGCGCTTCCATTTTAAGATAAAAATACCAGAGTCCCCCCAAAAAACACATTTTCAGCTAGCAGAAAACTAAAAACGTTTGGAGGTGAAAAGAGGAAAAGCTGGGGGAACGTTTCTGCGGCTGGAGTTAGACTCTGCTTTGTCACCTTTGCAAACCGTGGTCCGATACTTGTGGGAAGGCTGGCTTATGGATTTTACCCGACGGGAGGGGTGAGTGCATCGAGTCGTGTTTCTGTAAAATAGCTAGGAGACCTCGTTTGTTTACCTGGATACTGAGTATGGCTTTAAGACTGTAGACTCCAAATCCAATAGGTATCAAATAAAGAGAACTGTGTCGAACAGACCTGTGAGGGAGATCGGGACTGCTGGGTTAAAACTGGTTTATTAGTGGTTTAAGACTCCATGTTGAAATGGACACTGGATGAATAAAGTAGGACGAACCTTCTAACCCAGTGGGGTGGAGGGTAGTGTGTTCTATACAGGGAGTGGGCTCCAAGCATCAATGCCAGGAATTCACTGAAGTACCTCATTAAAAAATGATGTGTATCCCTGTATATAGTAACCTTTTACACACACACACACGCACGCACACACCTGTCCTCATCTTCTTCCACTCTGATGAAAGAGAAGATCGTCCCATTATGATGTATTTGCCGATGGGACTGTGGTTATCGTAGCCACGACTCCACCTCAGCTCCACAGACGTCTCAGCTACATTCTTCACCAGCAAACCTCCTGGAGGGCCAGGGGGTCCTGGAGACAGAAGACAGGGTCTTCAGACAGACAGACAGACAGACACACAGACAGACAGACAGATGTATCATACCTCTGACAACCAGTTTAGCTGAAGCTGAGGCGTTGTCTACGACAGTCTGAGCCGTGCAGATAAATATCCCAGCCTGACTCAGCTTAGCATTCACAATCAACAGGTCACCAATGTTTTCCTTCTGAACAGAAAAGGTAAAAAGACAAACAGACAAACATATCAACAACAACAACTGGTTGAAGAAGTATAGACGTGCGTGACTCACCCCCTCCAGCCGATGATAGGGCCCATCAGGGGTCTCCAGGGACAGCAGGACTCCATTGAGGGTCCAGGTGAAAGTGAGGTCCATCGTGGGGTCGTGGGAGGCGTGACACTGCAGCGTGACGTTCTCCCCCTGATTGATGTCAGCGTTGGAGGGAGCTAGAGTGATCTTAGTGGCATCTGAAAGGTCAATAATATATAAAAAGTAGCTAAATAACTTCTTACACTCAAATAAAAAGAGAAATCTAATGTGGAACAGATACACTTTAACAACATCGACACTTTGCTCCAGTGCAGCAGAATTAGCTAAAAGAGCAGTGGAACAGTCCTCCTGCCTACCTGCAGCACTCAGACCTGAGCATCAGGATGTTTACCTCTCACAGACAGGTGTCCAGTGCTGTTTGCTTTGCCCAGGTAGTTTTCAGCAAAGCAGGTATATTTTCCTTCATCCACTCTGCTGATGTTGTGGATCCACAGTGTGCCATCTGGAGTTACTGTGATTCTAAAAGAAACACAAGTGAATAAACTGGTAATCACACTGGAATGGGACTGAGTGGTCAGAGACACACAACTACAGAAACATCAGGTGGAATCATTCTGAACTGAAATGTTTAACGCTTTATATTTTAGTTTTTCTATATTTCATGGTTGAGGTGTGGTTCCTATGTTGAGGTTGAGGTGAGAATAATGATTTTCTGATTCTCTGATTATCTTTTCATATTTGTGACTATTGCTCAACAGTCGTGCACGTTTGTTTTTAATGCAGTGCAACATGAGTGACCTAAAGGATCCATTCTATGATTGGTGAATGTGTGGAACCAGGGAATGAAGAGAGTGAATAGATTAACTGTCTCCTCAGGGTCATTTTATCATCTGTGGCTCGGTTTTCTAATGTTGAAACACACCAAACCCTCAGTCGGTGTTTGATTTTCCTCTTTTGGTGTCATTGTTCACCGACACGTGAAGGTTTTGTCCTCCCTCACCTATAACACAACACATCCTTTCTTCCTGCACACTTGCAGCTCATCAGGCACCGTGGATTTTTGGTCATCAAGTACATATGTTGTTTTTCTGCATTTTCCATGACTCGGTTGCATCAAGTGTCGTCACAAATAGAGCGTGTCATTTTCAGTGTGACAAAGCTTTCTGCCCGTGGCTGAAATCTGCCCAGAGCTGCAGAGATCAGACCTATTTTACATCTATTCATTCAGAAGCAATGCAGAGGGGTTTAAGGTGTGTTGTCCTGCAGGTTTTAGCTGTTTTCCTGCTGCAACACACCTGATTCAATGATTGACTCAAACCAGGTGTGTTGGTGCAGACACAGAAAACATGCAGATAGAGGCTCTCCAGGAACTAGTGGTGTAAACACTGATGGTTTTGGGAGGAAATTAAAGTTTTTGAATGTTCAAAATTGATAACAACACAAAAGCAAAGACCTGAGGCTCAGATGGAAACAAAAAAACCATCACAAATATTTTCAGACTGTTTAGAAACTCCTTTGTGAGTGCTGACTGTAGTCTGTCACCAACAGTCTGCCCCCAGTGGAGAACTGGGTGTACTACAGGACCTGTTAAGAGCTGTAATGAAGTTCAGCCCCAGTGAACAAACTTCTAATCCTAAATGACCCACTGGTGACAGGTTAGAGTGTTTGTTAAAGAGACGTATTCTTTCCAGCTGGTGTTATTCATGTCGGTTTGTCCTGAGTAGCAGGTAGAGGTGATAAACAGGATGGACATCATCCTCATGCTGCAACTTAACACATGTCTTCAGCTCATTAGTAATCACAAGCAGGAGCCTGATTATTGTCATCAGATGTTCTCAGATTTTACTCACTTAATTCACTCCTTATAAACTGGTTACTGGTTCATCAGGTGCTGTATCTAATTAAAGCGGCTCTCTGGATTATTTCTCTCTGTATCAAAGTTTTCTAAATGTTTTAAATGATATTTCAGGTCTAAACTATGATCTATGGGTGGAGTTCCACAACATCTGTCAGTCTGATGAAGACCCTCCTTCCTCCTGAAGACCCCTTTGAATTCTTTCTGACCGACATTGTCTGCATTGTCGGCTGTCAGTCAACGTGCACGCGCTTCGAGCAAACCTGTAGAGGTGGGGCCGCGCTCCCAGGATGCTCCGTGTCTTCCTGTTTACAGTCTCAGCCGTCATGGAGAAGTCAGAGCTCATTTCTACTAAAGTTATCAATTCCCAATACTACTGAGGGATTTATTTTTATTTTTACACTTTTCTCCACACAGAATGGCAAGGCTTGCCAAGGATACATGTTTAGTTCAGTTGGTAGAGTGGCTGGTCTGGTAACCGGAGGGTCGCCGGTTCGATCCCAGCTCCAGATGGGTTACATTGTCGTTGTGTCCTTGGAGACACTCCACCCACCTTGTCTACTGGTGGTCAGAGGGACTTGGAGGGCGCTGGTCCATGGCACCCCCGCCTCAGTCAGTGTGCCCCAGGACAGCTGAGGCTACATTGTAGATTATCACCACCGGTGTGTGAATGGGTGAATGACTGTTGTTGTTGTACAGCGCTTTGGGGAGTGTAGAACACTCCAGAAAGAGCTCTATAAATACAGGACATTTAACCATTTTGGTCAAGAATTCTGTAGCGAGTGTCTCCTCATTTCTGGGTTCTGCTGCCTGCAGCTGGCAGCTGAGTGACGTGTGCAAAAAGCACAGCGTGACAGTCAGGTCTGACAGCATCGGGCATCACAGTGTGAGAACACGATTTGTGAGCTGTGGATGACTGAACCCTCTAGTCATACAGTTTGAGTAGGAGCTGGGAGCCATGACTTTAAATATCTCAGTGTACGCCCGGCAGCAGATGGGGTTAGAGGGAGCAGGAGGGGGGAAGGGGGGTGTTGTGGGAGGGGCCTTGGCACGTTGGGTTCAAAATATTCTCTCTTACTCAGATCCTCCACATAGCACCTTTAATGAAGGATTTTCACTCAAACCTTATTAAACATTAAGAACTTTTATTATTTAAAACCTACACGATGTATCCTGAAAGGACCCCTGGGAAGGAGACCCAGTCTGAATCTGGGTCTGGTTAACCAGGAGGTTACAGTCAGTTACTGGTTCTGCTCTGTGGAGCAAACAGGAACACGTTAACACATGAACTACCTGCTGCTGTTAGTGAGCAGCTCCGTCCCACGACTCCAGGACAGGATGGGCTTTGGTGCTGCTTGAGGGTGACACCCAATCATCACCTGCCCCCCCCTGGCTGCTGGGATCAGCCTCCTGACAGGATTCACCCTGAAATCTGGAGCCTGAACTAGAAAGAGAAGCAGGAAGTCAGAAAACAGTCACACTGTATGAACTGGTGTTAAAATAACAGACAGGATCAGACGTTTCTTCTACTAAGTATTAGTAAGCATTAGTATTACTATTAAGTATTAAAAAGCATTAGTATAACTATTAAGTAATAGTAAGCATTAGTATTACTATTAAGTATGAATAAGCATTAGTATTACTATTAAGTATTAAAAAGCATTAGTATAACTATTAAGTAATAGTAAGCATTAGTATTACTATTAAGTATGAATAAGCATTAGTATTACTATTAAGTATTAAAAAGCATTAGTATAACTATTAAGTA
>SSNR01000251.1:792280-807372 GCA_006937965.1 Callopanchax toddi | reverse complement strand
AATAAGCATTAGTATAACTATTAAGTAATAGTAAGCATTAGTATAACTATTAAGTATTAGTAAGCATTAGTATTACTATTAAGTATTAAAAAGCGTTAGTATAACTATTAAGTAATAGTAAGCATTAGTATTACTATTAAGTATTAATAAGCATTAGTATAACTATTAAGTATTAGTAAGCATTAGTATTACTATTAAATATTAATAAGCATTAGTATAACTATTAAGTATTAGTAAGCATTAGTATTACTATTAAATATTAATAAGCATTAGTATAACTATTAAGTATTAGTAAGCATTAGTATTACTATTAAATATTAATAAGCATTAGTATAACTATTAAGTATTAGTAAGCATTAGTATTACTATTAAATATTAATAAGCATTAGTATAACTATTAAGTATTAGTAAGCATTAGTGTTACTATTAAGTATTAATAAGCATTAGTATTACTATTAAGTATTAATAAGCATTAGTATTACTATTAAGTATTAATAAGCATTAGTATAACTATTAAGTATTAGTAAGCATTAGTATTACTATTAAGTATTAATAAGCATTAGTATAACTATTAAGTATTAGTAAGCATTAGTATTACTATTAAGTATTAAAAAGCATTAGTATAACTATTAAGTATTAGTAAGCATTAGTGTTACTATTAAGTATTTGTAAGTATTAGTATTACTATTAAGTATTTGTAAGTATTAGTGTTACTATTAAGTATTTGTAAGTATTAGTATTACTATTAAGTATTTGTAAGTATTAGTGTTACTATTAAGTATTTGTAAGTATTAGTGTTACTATTAAGTATATGTAAATATTAGTGTTACTATTAAGTATTTGTAAATATTAGTGTTACTATTAAGCATTTGTAAGTATTAGTATTACTATTAAGTATTTGTAAGTATTAGTGTTACTATTAAGTATTTGTAAGTATTAGTATTACTATTAAGTATTTGTAAGTATTAGTGCTACTATTAAGTATTTGTAAGTATTAATGTTACTATTAAGTATTTGTAAGTATTAGTATTAGGAATTGGAAAGTATTAGTATTGAGTAATGTACATATTAGTATTAGTATTAAGTATTGGTAAGTATTAGTATTGAGTAATGTATATATTAGTATTAGTAGTAGTATTAAGTATTATTGACTATTAGTATTGAGTAATGTACATATTAGTATTAGTATTAAGTATTGGTAAGTAGTATTAGTATTGGTAAGTATTAGTATTGAGAAATGTACGTATTAGTGTTAGTAGTAGTATTAAGAATTGGTAAGCATTAGTATTGGTAAGTATTAGTATTGAGTAATGTACGTATTAGTATAAGTATTAGTATTAAGTATTGGTAAGTAGTATTAGTATTGGCATTAAGTATTGGTAAGTATTAGTATTGAGTAATGTACGTATTAGTATTAGTAGTAGTATAAAGTATTGGTAAGTGTTAGTATAAAGTAATGTATGTATTAGTATTAGTATTAAGTATTGGTAAGTAGTATTAGTATTGGTAAGTATTAGTATTGAGTAATGTACATATTAGTATTAGTATTAAGTATTGGTAAGTATTAGTATTGGTAAGTATTAGTATTGAGCAATGTACATATTAGTATTAGTAGTAGTATTAAGTATTGGTAAGTGTTAGTATTAAGTAATGTATGTATTAGTATTAGTATTAAGTATTGGTGAGTATTAGTATTGAGTAATGTACATATTAGTATTAGTATTAAGTATTGGTAAGTGGTATTAGTATTGGTAAGTATTAGTATTGAGTAATGTAGATATTAGTATTAGTAGTAGTATTAAGTATTGGTAAGTGTTAGTATTAAGTAATGTATGCATTAGTATTAAGTATTGGTGAGTATTAGTATTGAGTAATGTAGATATTAGTATTAGTAGTAGTATTAAGTATTGGTAAGTGTTAGTATTAAGTAATGTATGTATTAGTATTAAGTATTGGTGAGTATTAGTATTGATTAATGTAGATATTAGTATTAGTAGTAGTATTAAGTATTGGTAAGTGTTAGTATTAAGTAATGTATGTATTAGTATTAAGTATTGGTGAGTATTAGTATTGAGTAATGTATGTATTAGTATTAGTATTAAGTATTGGTGAGTATTAGTATTGAGTAATGTACGTATTAGTATTAGTATTAAGTATTGGTAAGTAGTTTTAGTATTGGTAAGTATTAGTATTGAGTAATGTAAGTATTAGTGTTAGTAGTAGTATTAAGTATTGGTAAGCATTAGTATTGGTAAGTATTAGTATTGAGTAATCTCTGTATTAGTATTAAGTATTGGTGAGTATTAATATTGAGTAATGTACCTATTAGTATTAAGTATTGGTAAGTAGTATCAGTTTTAAGTATTGGTGAGTATTAGTATTGAGTAATGTAAGTATTAGTATTAGTATTAAGTATTGGTAAGTAGTATTAGTATTGACTAATGTATGTATTAGTATTAGTAGTAGTATTAAGTACTGGTAAGTAGTATTAGTATTGAGTAATGTATGTATTAGTATTAGTAGTAGTATTAAGTACTGGTAAGTAGCATTAGTATTGGTGAGTATTAATATTGAGTAATGTACGTATTAGTATTAAGTGTCGGTAAGTAGTATTAGTATTGAGTAATGTATGTATTAGTATTAGTATTAAGTACTGGTAAGTAGTATTAGTATTGGTGAGTATTAATATTGAGTAATGTACGTATTAGTATTAAGTGTCGGTAAGTAGTATTAGTATTGAGTAATGTATGTATTAGTATTAGTATTAAGTACTGGTAAGTAGTATTAGTATTGGTGAGTATTAATATTGAGTAATGTACGTATTAGTATTAAGTATTGGTAAGTATTAGTATTGAGTAATGTACGTATTAGTATTAAGTACTGGTAAGTAGTATTAGTATTGACTAATGTATGTATTGTATTAGTATTAGTATTAAGTACTGGTAAGTAGTATTAGTATTGGTGAGTATTAATATTGAGTAATGTACGTATTAGTATTAAGTGTCGGTAAGTAGTATTAGTATTGAGTAATGTATGTATTAGTATTAGTATTAAGTACTGGTAAGTAGTATTAGTATTGGTGAGTATTAATATTGAGTAATGTACGTATTAGTATTAAGTATTGGTAAGTATTAGTATTGAGTAATGTACGTATTAGTATTAAGTGTCGGTAAGTAGTATTAGTATTGAGTAATGTATGTATTAGTATTAGTATTAAGTACTGGTAAGTAGTATTAGTATTGGTGAGTATTAATATTGAGTAATGTACGTATTAGTATTAAGTGTCGGTAAGTAGCATTAGTATTGAGTAATGTATGTATTAGTATTAGTATTGGTGAGTATTAAAGCGGCTCTCTGGAGCATTTTTCTCTGTATCAAAGTTTTCTAAATGTTTTAAATGATATTTCAGGTCTAAACTATGATCTATGGGTTGAGTTCCACAACATCTGTCATTCTGATGAAGACCCTCCTTCCTCCTAGAGACCCCTTTCCATTATTTCTTGCCGCCGACATTTTTCAGCCAATGAAATTCAAATGTCTGCATTCTCTCAACATGCACGCGCATCGACCAAACCTGTACCAGTAGGGGGCGCTGTCGTACAGAACGCTCCGTGTGTTTCTCTGCCGTCTCAGCCGTTCACTGAGGACTCACGGCTCATTTGTACTAAAAACCTACCCATTCTCCAGCTAAAGATGGATTTATTTTAATTTTTAAACCTTTCACCTCACAGAATGGCAAGGCTTGACAGGGTTACGCGTTTATTTTGGTCAGAAAGTTCATCCAGGGCCGAGTCAAGTTCAGCTTCAGAGTCCAGCAGCAGCTCTCTGCTAACAGAGCTAATATCAGAAGCAGCAGGGACAGAGAGGGCTCATCAGACCCTCGTAGTGTTGTTGGAATAAGATTGTGAACTGTGAGTGATTAAACCCTACACATTGAACGGTACAGTTCATGTCCGAAGTATATGCGCCGCGTGCACGCGCGCACACGCGACCGGACGCGCATGTCGAGATGTTTTGAGGAGGAACCTTTGGACACTAGATTCAAAAACTGCTCTCCTGATGAAATCCTCCGGAGTGCCGCTTTAATATTGAGTAATGTACGTATTAGTATTAAGTATCGGTAAGTAGTATTAGTATTGAGTAATGTATGTATTAGTATTAGTAGTAGTATTAAGTACTGGTAAGTAGTATTAGTATTGGTGAGTATTAATATTGAGTAATGTACGTATTAGTATTAAGTACTGGTAAGTAGTATTAGTATTGGTGAGTATTAATATTGAGTAATGTACGTATTAGTATTAAGTACTGGTAAGTAGTATTAGTACTGGTATTAAGAGCACCTCCTACCTTGCACTCTCAGCTCTGCAGAAGAATAGATGGTGCCGTGCTTGTTTTCAGCAACACACTGGTACATCCCAGAGTCCTCCAATGCCAAGCTGCTGATTTTAAGGTGAATTCCGTTCACCACCATCCGGTCCTGAAGATCAAGTAGGAGAAGGTTCACAGAAACAGAGAAGATGATGAAGAAAAACAGAATCAGAAAGAAGGACAGGTTTTTATTTGAAATCATTCTGAACACGTTCAAATGACAGTTTGATGAGAAATGTTCTTTCTGGCTGGATCACGTGGGGTACCTGTATAAGATGCAACTACATAAAAATAAAAACATAGACAGAGTCCTCTGTCCATCATCTGTGTCCAGTCCATGAGTATTTCAGTCCTTTACCAGAGAGAAGAGAGGCTGAGTGAAAGATCTCTGATACCTAGTCTGGACAAAGGGACAGAGGACTTCTGAAGAACAGCTGGGAGAAGATTGGACATGAACTGGGCGTGAGCTCAAACACAGCTAGAGACAGAGGTCTGTGTGGGACCAGCTTGTTCAATCTGAACTCTGCACTGCCCTCTAGTGGATGCATTGTCTAACAACCACACAACTGCAACATTTCAAATGTACATTTGTGCACGTAAACACTTTAACTTTAATTCTTAAAACTTTAATTTAACCTGTGTGTGGGCACATGGTGGCCAGCCTTTTGGCCATATAGGGCCCAGCTGGGCTAAGCCACCTGTAGACCTCCACCTCCAGGAGGAGCATGTTGTTCCATTGCAATATGGATTAGGTAGTAGACAAGATCGAAGGCTTTAGTGGTCCAGTTCCTGGAAATTAAGCCTGGCCTTTGAGACATGGATTTTCAGGTCTCCAGCAGGTAAGGAGCTGAAGCTTGATCAGGGCAGCGTCAGTAACTGACAAAGCTCCTTGGATACCAAAACAAATTCCTAACATTGAGTCTAAAACATGCATCAAAGCCCAGTGTTGGTGTTATTTTGACATCAGGACATGCATTAACAACACAGTTTATGCCCTGGAAAAGTTCTAAAAACCCTTATGTAAAAGCCTGAGTCAGAGCCAGGGGGGTCGCCAGGGATTTTGGGCCCCATGAAAAAATATCAAGTTGGGCCCGGTGGCAGCTCCATAGGGGGCGCTGGGGCTCCGCCCTCCCTGATGTGAAGGGAGAACATTGTTTTAAATATATATAATGAGATATTGGCTGTTATTGTCCATCATGAACCCTAGATTTTATATTTTATTGTGTTCAAGGTTATCTTATAAAGTTGTTTTTAGGAGATTTTGTTTCATTTTCCTCTCTCTGGTGAATTCTTGGACAATCACTGGGATTTTTGGTTTGTGTTCTAAAAGCTATAAACAAACTGCCCCTTATGAGACCTCCCATAATTCAGTCAGCATCTAAACATCTGATTTCAAGGTATTTAGTGGAAGAAGGTTTTCTTTAGTTCCTCTAAAAAGGCTCTTCACAGTATGTAATAATAATAATCTCACAGTAATTTCTGTAACATTAATAACAATGCATCAACCTGCCCAGCATCCAACACAGACTGTAAGTTGTTACTGATTCATCTAATCATCATTGTGTGGAAAAAATAACGTGTTTATCACAAAAAATAACCTTTTATCTATTTTTAATAGTTCTGTTTATCCACGTCACAGCATGTCTTTGCATCATGTTTAGGTGAAACTATTTTGAGGTATTTAACTTATTGCTAAGAACTTAATCTGGACTGTTGTGATGAGGAAAATAAAGTATTTAATAAATTATGTGGAGAAAAATATATTAATGCCTTAAACTTGTCACCTGTAAAAAAACCAACAAATCCTTTATTGACAGTAACTCATGGTAATGTCATGGAGGATTTGGGTCATATCAGCAGGTTTCTACTATAAAACTATTAAAAACACAGAGTCTCTGAAAACAGCTGTAAGGTAAAAGGAAAACAAAACTCTGCTGAAGTCCTGACAGAAAAATGTGGTTTTTATTGTTTGATTTGCCAAAATTGAAGCTGCAACCATTGAGTCGCGCTGAGAAACAGCTGAAGCTGTGCGCTCCCGTGACGAACATTCACTTTATTGCAAAACGCCTCTAACTCTCTGATAATGGATGCATATGTGTTAAAGTTGTTAGCGAGGTCCTGGAGAGAAGTGACGCCGACTGTAAGGCAGCGTCCCCGGTGCTGACAGGACAAACACCGCAGAGGTTGGTCTGCTGCTCCGTGTTGACTTCAGTCAAAGAGGAGACGTGACTCGGGCAGGACTGTACCATTTCATGCCGATGTAAGGGAGGGGGGGGGTTTAAAATTATATTTTTATAAATAAAGTAGAGACTTGTGATATACATTTTATGAAGACAAAAATATTGTTTGTTTAATGTCTTAATTTTTAACAAAATACTGAGGAGTAAAGTACTTGAGATTTTTAAACTTAGAAAAAATTTTTTTTTAATTAGAGACTTTTTTGGGGCCCCCTAAGAGTCGTGGGCCCTTAGAATCTTCCTAAGCTTTCACCCGTTTACGGCGCCCCTGGTCAGAGCTGATGCAGCCATGAAACCTACTGAGGGACAAGTCATTTCAAAATCAAATCAAAATGCTGACTCTGCAGATAACAGAGGGCAACGAATGAGCGTACGCTTTGAGTGAACACAGGAGCACCTCGAGGACCTGAGGACAAAAACAAACCCAACAGAGCCACCAACAAGATGACATCACTGCTATTTGTTCCAGGAAAATGTTCCTTAGAGACATGACAGCAGAGTTTGCTCAGTGTCAAATGCAGCCGATAAGTCGAGCAGGATAAGTACTGAGGACTTACAGTCGCTCTGGCTTCTGTTAAGGCTTCTGTCACTGCTAACAGAGCTGTTTCAGTGGAGTAAACCCAGACTGGTCTGGGTCAAGGAGATTGTTTAGTGAGAGCCTCTCAGAATACCTCTCACTGAGAGGTATTCCGTGACCTGCTTGAAGACCACCCTTTCACTGATTTTAGACAGAAAATGGAGGAGAGAGACAGGTCATAGTTCTCCACATGATTTGGAGGAAGGGAAGGTTTTTGAGCAGCGGTGTAACCTGAGCATGCTTAAGTGAGGTGAGAAATGTGTTAGTGAAGCATTAATCACATGTGTGACTGCTGCAGCTACTGTAGGCGCGATGGATTGGATTAGCTTAGCCAGAATGGGGTCCAGCAGGCATGTAGTAGGACGGCTACATGTCAGAAGTTTGGACACACTGTTCTCAGTGAGGGGTGTAAATGAAGAAAAAGACGCAGTAGGACTTCTGCATGCCGAGTTAGTGATACGTTTGAGTCTGGAGGGTTCTGGTGTGGTCAGGTCAGGCTTATAACTGACACTTTGTCTGTAATTTGTTAAGATGTGGGAATAGGTACCCAGAGTCCACACTGGACAAGACTTGAGCTGTTGCTCACGCTGTTGTAGCTGCAAAGGGTGAAACTCCATGTTAAACATGGGAAGTTAAAGTTATACCTGTGTAAAGACACATGTCCCAATACTTTGGGCAGTACAAGGAAATCTAAAGTAGATTAGAATGTATAAAAACAAGTACGGGCTTAAAAGGGCTTTTTGTGGAGGTAGTTTCCCGAGAACATTGAAAGTTCCTGGTCCTGACAGCATGGGTCACAGTCAAAATACAATTTATGATGTGGCTTCAAGACAGCTGTCTGCCTTCCTGTGGACTGAAAGCATTTAAAACTCTAACTAACGGAGTGGAGCTACAACAAAACACAGATTTAGGAGGGAAAATATGTTTTTCAAAGAGGTGATTTCTATCCAAACTTTTCAAACTGGCAAATGTTTTTATTTGAGTCTAAACTGACAATCAGCTCAACTAACTGGCTTCTTTACCCTATTCAAAATCTAATGTGAGCTTCAAATATATAATCATGACTTTAACATACAGTAAAGAAGTGTGTAGCCTTGTATTACATGTGTGCTGAGCGGCTGTCCGTTGCGTAGCCAGCGTATGGTGGGTCGTGGTTTTCCAGCAGCCAAACAGGTCCAGTGAAGCTCTGAGCTGATCTCCACCTCCGAGTCGCTCATCACCTGTAACCACGCCGGCTGAGCTGCAAAGGCAGGGAAGAAAGAGCCAACAATGAAAAAGAAGGAACTCTTTACCAGCAGACAGAAACGACATGATGACTCGTGATGGCACCTTGCACATTGATGCGTCCCTGGTATGTATCGCTTCCTTCAGAGTTGGAGGCTTTACACTCATAAATGCCTTCATCATCAAATGAGAGTTCAGGTAGGGTCAGAGTGGGACCCTCTGTGGAGGAATCTGCTTTGGGTGGCATCGAACCATCAACCTTCCTCCACTGGAGTTTTGGGACAGGGCTGAAAGATTTGAAGAGGAAACTATTTATAACACCTCCAGTGAAACACAGTCTGTGGTACAGGTGAACTCTGGGTGTCTGTGACAAAATAAGAACAGTTTGTTGGTCAGTAAAACATCAGGAAGTCTTCAGAGAGAGAAACCAACGTTGAGCAACAGAGGGACATGGGTCTGGACCTAAAATCAAACTGTGACTGACAGAAACTCCCCTTCCTTCCTAAATGAATCTGAGTTAAGTGTTGATCTGATAGAAACTTACTTCCCATAAGCGAAGCATTCCAGCTGGGCTGTGTGTCCAGCTAGGGCGTAGGTCTCTGCTGGGAAACGCACTTTGATGCTTGGTGCAGATTTCCTGGGATTGGCTAAAATTAAATACAATAACCAGTATGAGTGATTCAGTGGTAACTCAAAATGCATTCAGTTAGGAGCTGCTGCTTAGGTCAGTGGGGTCTAATCCTGGTCCTTAAAGGCCTCAGATTAAAGATCTTCTGCAGAGCTTGATGACCTGCAGAACAGGTGATTCAACCATTGAATCAGGGGTGTTGGAGCAGGGAAACAACTAGAACCTGCTGGAGACCGGCCCTCCAGGGCCAGGACACCACTGGCCTATGTTGTAATCTAACAGTAATAAATTAGATAATGATCAAACATAAAGCCAACTCATTATCTCTATTCATTTTTGTGTTTTCACTATAATGTTTTGACTTTTTTAAAACATTTTTTTACTGTTTTCTGCAGGCCGTCTGCAGTAAAGTAGCTTTAAATACAAAAGGCCTCGAGCAAATTTCCACTGAAGAAGTGAAATAGAAACGATCTGCGTTAGAATCAAACTGATGTTAAATCAAATCACGTCCAGATCTCTGCTCTTCCTGCCCTAACACCTGTCCGTTCTGTCCGCGATGACGTCATTTCGTCATCGTACCGTATGCTAAGGTTTCCCAGCATCCTCTGTGGACGAGCACGTTCAGCACATATTTGTATGAAGAAATCTGTAAAGGGGCAAATAGTTTTTCAACTCACTGTAGGCTAATTATGTTGTTTTTATTAAATACTACTTACTTTAAGTAACTTTACAAACATTAAAAATACCTGAAGTAAAACAGACTTGGACCTTTTGCAGGTTTGGATGATTTTGCTTTTTGTTTTCATGAAGATGTTTCTCTGCTCATCCTTTTCTCAGTTCAAACAGAAACATGTGTACCGGTAGTCCCTAGTCCCTCCGCTGACGTCAGGTCAGGTCTGTCACCTGAGAGCTGTTTTGGTCATGTGACACATTTTGAACGAGTCTGGACTTTAAACGTTGGGCTCGTTTGTGCTGATGTTATTTTCTGATAACGGTTTTCTTTACTGATGGAGTTCTCCCTCTGTCTGTGTTGTTATTGTTTTGTTTGCTCATTCAGCTGGCCTCCACCCAGCAGCCCTCCCAGTACGTCTAGTCCTCATTTTCTCCACTCTGTGATTCAGATCTTACCGTTTCCTTTCTTGTTCCTGGTTCCTTGTCATGGTTCCACTTTTTGTTCATTTGTTCTGCTACAACCTTCTACCTGCACTGCATTTTTCTTGCAGACCTTCTTATGGCCACCATTTTGTTCAGAATGTATCTTTTTATAGATGTCTAACCTGGCTCAGGATTTATGCTCAGGATAAGTGTCCTGTTGGCGTTGACTGGATAGATCTAGAGGGCTAAACAGGTTGCATTATGGGTACTACTCATCATGACAAAATGAGGAACTCTGTAACAAACATAACTGTATAAAATCCCCTGCTGTATAACTGTGTTTTAGTGCTGTAGAGACCCAGAGTGCGCGATCATCGTGTCGTACCATCAGGCTGGACTCTCAGAGGGTTGGCCTTGCTGAAGGTGCTTTTGGTGCTGATATCCAGGTTGATGGTGGTGAAGCAGAAGTAGTTCCCTGTATCATTTGGCTCTGCTTTGGCTAAGTACAGGTTACCAGTGACCTGCGACACAAACCAGCGCCCATCGTCCTTTCTGATGAAGTTGGGAAACTCGTTGATTAACCATCGATAGGATAGAGCTGGAGAGAGAGAAGTCACAACATAACGCTTCATAGATGGACTGCTATAGGTTAATCTAGGACTGTTAGCTTGTTGAAGTGTCCATGCTGTGTTGCAGGAGAAGTGCTACCTGGGTAATGTGGGGGGGGCTGGCATGGGATGGACGTGCCGACTCCCTCATAAACTGTCTGTGGACTCCTGCTGTCTGGAGAGAAGTCATGGAGGTCTGGAGGAACAAGGAGGAGCAGAACATTAAAAACAGTCAAAAGAAAGGTTCCAGCACAGAGACGCAGCGTTGGTCAAACTAAAGACGTGTGTCGACAGCCATAAGTGTTCAGAGAGAGAGATGGAGGATGACATCACAGCAGCTCCTTGTTTTGTTGGTTTAATAAAGGAACACCCCCTTTTTAAAAGGCTTGTGACAACTAAATCTAACCTTCTTTAAAGCCTTTTTCTTTATTTAATGTATAGTAAAATGTACAACCATGTTTAAAATGAAACTCTTACAGCATGACAGACTAATCTGTAGTGTGATTTAATTCAACATTATGAGCAGCTCCTTGTTTCTTCACCTGTCACCTGTGTCTTTGAAGTGGCCGGTGTTGTGCTGAGGTTTGTGTCCTATCACAGCAGCACACTCAGCCAGATGAACACACATCAGGTTTTGGGGTTACGGTTAGCTTTAGCTGCTGAGAGCTGTGTGCTGACTGTAGTGTTTCTAAACCTAGCTCCTCCTCCTTACCGTACTCCTCGTGGTATGTGTGCAGCTAAACTCAGGCTGTGAGTGAGCGTCGGCTGACTGACAGAAGTATCATCAGCTGTATCAGGTCACATCAGGTCTGACATATAAAATACTGATGATGATGATGATGATGATGATGATGACAGCTCTTTCTGGCTGGCTCCTCTCCTTCTTGAAGCTCCACCTTACTGTGGGGGGGCTTTGATTATCCTAATGATCCGAGGAGCTGTGTTGTCAGGGCACTTTACAGTTGGTAGGGTCTCCAGTGGCAGACTGGTCCAAGGTGAATGGTGGGACAAAGAGCAGTTCAGGATCAGGACAGTACCCTGCCCTGAGGCTTACTGGGGTCTCGCCCTGGAGCCAGGCTGGGGTTGGGGCCTGTGTGCAAGCCTCTGGTGGATGGAGGTAGTCCAACATCTATGCAGCTACAAATGAAACCTGGATTTCCTGTTCTCACTGGGCAGGGTTTTGTTCCTGGTATAATATGGGCTGCTTAGGATTTAAGGTTTCATGGTGAGAAGTCGGTCTTTGAGCCACGCCCACTCAAGCTGTTGAAAACCTTTAATCCTCTGTATGTTTTTAGTATATTGACCAACTTTGAAGCCAATTCTTCAAAATATCTGCAAAAATACAATGAGTGTAATATGCCAAAATGGCACCTTTGTTCCAAAATAGCCAACTTCCTGTTGGGGTTAGGTCATCTTTCAGGACACGGTCAGTTCTCTAAGTGTACCAGGTTTCATAGCTATTGAACTATTAGGTTTCAGGCATTTTGTGAAATGGTGAGGTTCTCAAAAACCCCAAAACTGACTTGGCACAGGAAGAAGGGAAGAAGAATAAACACTACAGCTTCAAACCACCTTCGATTTCTAACACAATGCTTTGGACTCACTGATACTGGAGGTCCAAACCTGTGGATCTGTCCAGCTTCACCAGACCTGCTGCTCTATAGCCAGATCCATGTGCATGGTTTCTAAAGCTGAGGGAACCCATTTTGACCTCTGACCTCTGCCAGGACCAGTAGATGATTTTTACTCACAGCCAAACTTGACATTAGCTGCTCTGCTGATGATGGTGCCACAGCGGTTGATAGCCAGACACTGGTACGATCCTGTATCTCGAGTAGACTCAGGGTTGCTGATCACAAGGGTCCCAGCCACTAAACTGTATCTATTAGAACCCAGTGGGACTTCAGTGCCATTCATAAGCCACCTGCAAAATCAGGGGAAAGTATTAGAAATGCAACAACAAACAAAAGGACTTTATATGTCCGAGGCTGAGTTTGTCCTTCCTACAAACAGAGGAGTAGCTTCTAGGTCTTATGTAGAAGCCTTCTTGGTGGGCCCCCATTCCCACTTGATCAACATGTCTACACATCACTTTCTCATGGTTTAAGATAAATATAACTAATTTAATCTTAGTTTCACATCTGTATGGAGAAAACTACCAGCATAATGACAGCAGTACCAGACATGAGCATCTTTGTTTTTATTTACATAAAAGATCCTGAACTAAAACCTGTTTGAACTAACGGCATTTCAGCTTTATTCCATAAACAATCTGTTGACTTCTTGTGGTTCTAACAAGTCTTTATCCCTGAGATTTGTTTACGTTAATGCATTGTCTTAAAGGGATACTCCTCCGGTAAGTTATTTTTTGTCTATTGTCATATTCCTCAGAGTTAGATAAGTGGGCAAAAACTATTTGTAAACAGCCCAGCCGTTTTCCTGATCCGGCAGTACTCCTTTAGCATTAGCTTAGCGTAAAACACTGTAAGTGAATGGTACCTACTAGCATGTGAATATCCGCCTGCCCGATCAGGATAACAGCTGGGCTGTTTACAAATAGTTTTTGCCCACTGATCCAACTCTGAGGAATATGACAATAGACAAAATATAACTTCCCAGTGGAGTATCCCTTTAAATGACATCTGTTGGTCCTTTTTGTGTTGTGTAACATTACACAGATGCTACTCNGCTCATTTCTACTAAAAACCTACCCATTCTCCAGCTAAAGATGGATTTATTTTAATTTTTAAACCTTTCACCTCACAGAATGGCAAGGCTTGACAGGGTTACGCGTTTATTTTGGTCAGAAAGTTCATCCAGGGCCGAGTCAAGTTCAGCTTCAGAGTCCAGCAGCAGCTCTCTGCTAACAGAGCTAATATCAGAAGCAGCAGGGACAGAGAGGGCTCATCAGACCCTCGTAGTGTTGTTGGAATAAGATTGTGAACTGTGAGTGATTAAACCCTACACATTGAACGGTACAGTTCATGTCCGAAGTATATGCGCCGCGTGCACGCGCGCACACGCGACCGGACGCGCATGTCGAGATGTTTTGAGGAGGAACCTTTGGACACTAGATTCAAAAACTGCTCTCCTGATGAAATCCTCCGGAGTGCCGCTTTAATATTGAGTAATGTACGTATTAGTATTAAGTGTCGGTAAGTAGCATTAGTATTGAGTAATGTATGTATTAGTATTAGTATTAAGTACTGGTAAGTAGTATTAGTATTGGTGAGTATTAATATTGAGTAATGTACGTATTAGTATTAAGTGTCGGTAAGTAGTATTAGTATTGAGTAATGTATGTATTAGTATTAGTATTAAGTACTGGTAAGTAGTATTAGTATTGGTGAGTATTAATATTGAGTAATGTACGTATTAGTATTAAGTATTGGTAAGTATTAGTATTGAGTAATGTACGTATTAGTATTAAGTACTGGCAAGTAGTATTAGTATTGGTGAGTATTAAAGCGGCTCTCTGGAGCATTTTTCTCTGTATCAAAGTTTTCTAAATGTTTTAAATGATATTTCAGGTCTAAACTATGATCTATGGGTTGAGTTCCACAACATCTGTCATTCTGATGAAGACCCTCCTTCCTCCTAGAGACCCCTTTCCATTATTTCTTGCCGCCGACATTTTTCAGCCAATGAAATTCAAATGTCTGCATTCTCTCAACATGCACGCGCATCGACCAAACCTGTACCAGTAGGGGGCGCTGTCGTACAGAACGCTCCGTGTGTTTCTCTGCCGTCTCAGCCGTTCACTGAGGACTCACGGCTCATTTGTACTAAAAACCTACCCATTCTCCAGCTAAAGATGGATTTATTTTAATTTTTAAACCTTTCACCTCACAGAATGGCAAGGCTTGACAGGGTTACGCGTTTATTTTGGTCAGAAAGTTCATCCAGGGCCGAGTCAAGTTCAGCTTCAGAGTCCAGCAGCAGCTCTCTGCTAACAGAGCTAATATCAGAAGCAGCAGGGACAGAGAGGGCTCATCAGACCCTCGTAGTGTTGTTGGAATAAGATTGTGAACTGTGAGTGATTAAACCCTACACATTGAACGGTACAGTTCATGTCCGAAGTATATGCGCCGCGTGCACGCGCGCACACGCGACCGGACGCGCATGTCGAGATGTTTTGAGGAGGAACCTTTGGACACTAGATTCAAAAACTGCTCTCCTGATGAAATCCTCCGGAGTGCCGCTTTAATATTGAGTAATGTACGTATTAGTATTAAGTATCGGTAAGTAGTATTAGTATTGAGTAATGTATGTATTAGTATTAGTATTAAGTACTGGTAAGTAGTATTAGTATTGGTGAGTATTAATATTGAGTAATGTACGTATTAGTATTAAGT
>SSNR01000251.1:751146-790600 GCA_006937965.1 Callopanchax toddi | reverse complement strand
GCCCAGCCGTTTTCCTGATCCGGCAGTACTCCTTTAGCATTAGCTTAGCGTAAAACACTGTAAGTGAATGGTACCTACTAGCATGTGAATATCCGCCTGCCCGATCAGGATAACAGCTGGGCTGTTTACAAATAGTTTTTGCCCACTGATCCAACTCTGAGGAATATGACAATAGACAAAATATAACTTCCCAGTGGAGTATCCCTTTAAATGACATCTGTTGGTCCTTTTTGTGTTGTGTAACATTACACAGATGCTACTCGTTTCAGGCTTCATAAACATAATTTTTCATACTTAAAGCAGAAATATTAAAACAAAACAGTTTGACAAACCACTTGTAGACAAAAATCTTTGTTTTCACTGGTTTCTTTTTTATTTTGCTTCTTGCGATTGGATCTGTAGAATAATGTTCTGTAAGTGTTGGTTTAGCTGTAGTTTGATTAACTTATTCAGGTTTAAAGAAGTCAAACTCCTGGTATGATTGGTCCTTCATGTTTCACCGCCTGTGGAGAACACCTGTCAGTGTGAGTTGAGAACTCACCTGTAGGAAACAGCTGGACTGGCTCTGGCCTGGCAGCTGAGGGTCACCTTGCCTTCAGTCAAGCCTTCTGGGTAAATTAAACTGCTGGGCTCCTCTTCAAACACCGGCCCACTGTCGTGACCCGACACACACACATCTCCCCCTGAAGTCAGAGTTCAGACGGGGTCATTTCTGTTCTATGAGGTTCCATTTCTTTCAGACATCAACATTTTAGCAATTAGTTAATGTTTCTGAGTTTTTTTGGTTACCTGGAAGCTATTGGTTGATATGTCTGCGTTTCGACTGAATGGATATTCGTTGATGATCCCTAAGCGAAGCACTGCATTCAGGAGTTGAGGTACCTGCGTGTCTGTGACATCACACAGTGTGAAAAGCCACCGCTGAATGTGGTGAACCACTGAGTCGAACAAACCAATGTCCCCGTGGTGTCACGTGACAACCATCAGAGGGAGTCGACGTCACATGATGTGGGGGGTCCAAATGCGTGATTTTACAACGTGGGGGGGGGCATCCCCTTCTGACATAATGGTTGTGACGTCCATGAATCCAGGACCTGCTGCTGTGGAATATCATCTCTGCAGACCAGATATCTTCACTCAACAACAGAGCAGTGTTGATTTTGTTTATGAAGACTATAATAAAATTATAGCGTTAATGCACCTTTTTTTTAGACATTAAAGAGACACTGACGAGCTAAACGTGGCTCTTTGACGACTAAGATGAGAAGAGACATCTGTGAGTGTCCAACGGTGAGATAGACAGGACAAAACGGAGTCCAATCTCCAAGTCTGAGCACAGCTTTAATTGTGGCGGGATGACTTCTTCCATTATTAGTTCAGGAGCGATCACTCTGTTGTTGTCTCTGGCTCATCTCATCAAATGGATCCCTAATCAAAGAATCCTTCCTGACAGCTTGTGACAACCCTGCTGATTGATTGTGTCCTCGTTGATTAAACTCCACAGTGAGTCGTTTGCTTTGTTTGTTTTAGTTTTGTTTACTAAAAACGCAGTGCTAAATTCAGCCATTTGTTTATTTATTAGGATCCCCGTTAGTTTCCAGCGTAGTGGGTACTAATCTTCTGGGGTCCAATTCACAGAATCTCAACATTAACATTACATGTCAGTCAAAACCCAGTGTACTGACCTTATGGGTTCTAACCTTCAATAAAAACATCAATCCAGTCATCCTGGTCATGAGCTAATGCTAAGCTAACGAGCTTTAAAGTGATACTATGCAGATTTGCTTGTTGTGAGCACCCCCTAGTGTCCGTTGTAAATCAATGTCGTAAAAACTAACTTTCCCCCTCCCCCTTGTTTTCCATCTGTGTTTTCAAAACTACAAACCACAGAAGCAATTAGCTTCTTTTAGCTTCATCGGATAAAGGTTTTCTTTGGAGGCTCCGCCATGATGAACACGATGCGATAGTCTTCAGCTACGATTCAGCTCTCCTGTACCGAGATGTAACTATTGAAATGCCGTAAAGCGTTACTGCTTCTCGCGAGACGTGACTTTATGAGACTTCAGGGACACCGTGATGGAGAAATTCGAGTTGCAAACGCTGTATTCTTGATCTAAATACTAGATGGGGCTGAGTGACCTTTCAGTAACCTTATAAAGGGTCATATTAACACATACTAGCTCAAGAAAAATACTTGACTGAATACTTTGATTGTTGTAGTTTTGTCTGTTTTGGGTGTTTTTCGTTACTTTCCTGCCAAAACGGCCTATGGTACTTCTGAATGAATTGATGTAAGCGATTCTAATTTCCACCTTCTTGACTTAAATTACTTTGTTAAAAAGATTAATACTTTTTTGTTTTTTAACTAAAGCTGGCTAAAACTAGACTAAAACCTTTTTGAGTTTTTGTTGACTAAAACTATCGCACATAGACATGATTAAAATGGACAGTAGCACTTCACATCAACAGGGACTGTGTGAAACCTAATGATGACGATGATGTTGATAAAAGAGGTGATGAAAGAGGGACTGATGCAGTGGATGATGAAGGAACTTCAGATGTTTGATTCCTCACTAGCAGGTGGTGATTGAAGTGGACCTGGAGGAGGATTTGGGCCCCAGCAGGTGAACTGTTCATATTTTAAGGTCAATCATTTATTTAATCTTGTTATTTAGATGTAGGGATGCACGTGATTTATGAGGTGAGTATCAGGTGTGGATATTTGGTGCTCATCTATTTAAGTTTGTGTCCGTGCATGTGTGTGTGTGCGCTGCGACCCGTTGGTTTCGGCAAACTAAATTAATGAATCCAGCTGAGTCGGTTTGAACAGCAGAGGGGGGGGGGGATTTGTATGTCTATTTTTATATTGTATATTAAAGAAGTGACATGTAAAAATAGATTATGAGCAGATATTTTTGAAGCTGTCAGTCAAAATGATGGACGATGAAAAACCCCAGCACAACCTCTGCTTCTAACTTTAAAAGTAAGGCTGATTCCAGCTGATTGTATCCATGTTCCTGTTCTTCGGGTCATGATCCACATCTCATGACCACCAGTAGGGGATGAAACTAAACCAGTAAATGCTTGACCAACACACTCCTCACTGAAGAAAATGCCCCGATCCTTTGATCTCGCCCTCCACTCTGCCATCGCTCAGAAAGAAGTCACAAGACACCTGAAGACTTGACTCAGAGTCACTCTCGACCTGGAGGGAGCGCTCCACCTTTCCAGTTAAGAACCACGGCCTCAGATTTGGAGGAGCTGATTCACACTTAGCTGCTGTGACCTTCCCCAGTGCATGGTAGATGGCCTGTACTTGTTTCTAAGTCCTAGGACTCCCATTCACACGCTGATGGCAGTGAGCTACGTTGTAGCCACAGCTGCCCTGGAGCAGACTGTCAGAGGCTGGAGTCTCCACCAGGCCCCCTGACCACCAGCAGACAAGGCGGGTGAAGAGTCTCCAAGGACACAACGACAAAGTAACCCAGCTGGATCAGCTGGGATTGAACCGGTGACCCTCTGGTTGCCAGACCACAAGCTGATGTCAACAGAATTACTTCATCTGCAGAGAGCAGTCAGCAGACATGAGATCCTCAGGGTCCCAAACCAGACACCCTCCTCTCCATGACTATGCATTGAGACCAGGATCAGAGCAATGATGTTGTCCAACTGGGAATGAGACCAACTGGGAACTCAGACACCGCTCCTACGACACAGTCAAAGCCCAAACAGCGTCTGGTTCTTTGTTGTTGTTTGATTTAAAACACGTATCAAAGCATCGGTTTCTTGTTCTTCCTTAAAGACACGCTAGGCAGTGTTGACTTGTTTTTAGCTCCCCCTAGTGTCTGTCTCGTAAAAACAGACTTGACCCTTCTCTCCACTGTGCGCGCGTGTTTTCAGTCATCAGATAAAGGTTTTCTTTGTTTCTTTGGAGGCTCCATGATGAACACGATACAATAGATCATGAGCATAGAACAATATTTTAAAGGCAGAGAGCTGCTTAAATGTTGAAACTGTACAGATCATTTTGTTACTGTGAAAGCAGTAGTTTGTCGTATTTGAAATATAAATGTAATCTAATCCAGTTCTTAATGTATTTTCTTAGAAAGCCTGAAAAAACCCTATCACTTACAGTAAAACAGCATTTTTTCTCTAAAGGAGACCGTGGCCTGGAGGTAGATGAACCCACCTTTCACCTGGGAGGCCGGGGTTCAGATCCTGGCACCAGATGGATAAAAGTTATTCTTTATGGGTGCGTGGTGAGCCAGAAACATGTGGGCCACATCTGACTAGCCCTGCTGTAAAGGGTCATAGTAGTACTAATGCATACTGGCTCAATAAAATATGATAAAGTTGCTTAGTGTGCCTTTAAAGCCTGAAGTCCAGTGGTTTTTCAGAAAGATCCCTGAAGGTTAACAAGAAGTTTCCTGAGACACTGAAATCTCTGGAACAGACGTCCTAGGTGTGATTTTATCATTTAAAGAATGAACCCTAAACCTTCTACCCAAACCCTGACCTGAGCTGAAACTAAACCCACTAATGTCAATTATCAGCAGTATCTGATTCATAGAGTAGAGCAGAAAACTGATCCAGACAAGAGTTCAGTCAAACTTACCAACAGCAACCTTCAGGACCATGGAGCTGAGGACAAGCAGAGCCAGCAAGGCGTCCATCCTCAGCAGGATCACACAAACACAAATGTGTCTTTAGAGAGGTTCAGCCTGTGCCTGTACAGAAATAAGAACATCGCTTTCATGAAAACCACAACAAAATAATAAGGGTGTGTCATAAATGTAACAAAAACTGACGTATTTATCGACAATATAGAAACCTAAAGACAAGCTCCACCAGCGGACCAGGACAAAATACACATGAAGGTAAAACACCAGAAAACAGCTGGTGTTACCATTACAAATGTTCCCGTGTCAGAGCTAATATCTGATGACAAACTTTAAAAACAAAAATGAAAAATGCATTACTTGAGTTTTGGGACAAACACAGCTCCAATGTTTGGTTTAGTTGCTAAACCATCAGGGACTTTTATTGTCTGGTTATTTATGAAACGGCTCTCAGAACACAATTAAATCATGAAAACAAACACAACACAAATCAGACAACGTTCAGAAAAATGTACAAGATTTCAAAAAGCGTTATGTGGTTAGTACAGAGTAATGAGGAGTCTATAAAAAGACTACGTGTTCTTTAACCTTCCAGGTAGAGAATGGGGTAGGTTATCACAGTCGCAAAATCTCCCCCCCTAGAGGGCGCTGTTACAAAATGTTTGAGTGTAAATTACCAAAATAGTTGTCACAGATTAGCTACGTTGTTTGATCTATGCTGTAGAGGTGAGAGGACTTATAGTGTTTCATCATAATGTAACTTGATTTATTCTGTTCCCTTTTAGATGTATAATTAAACACATATTACCATTTAAAACTACAAAAAGCACCAACTATATCACATCTGATTCACATGTTTCTGTGTTCTAGGAGCTCTATCGTTTTAACAAGAGTTGTATTTTCCTTAAAAAGCTGCACATTGAGTCATTTACAGGTTTTCTGCCCCCTGGTGGAAGTACTTGGCAAGTACACTCTTTTTAGTTGTATTACTGTTGCATTATTATATAACTGTATAAAAGTATTCAAAATAAATGTAATGGAAAAGTAAATGATTGTTATATTACAATCAGCCAACAAATGTTTCAGATTTGACAAAATCTGAGTTTTATAAATATTATTTCATTTATAAAAGCTTCAAAATGTTTGAATAGTTGTTGTTTATTCTTGTGTTGTTGTTGTTTTTTGTATGTTTGTTTTTTGCCAGACTAAAGGATGTGCTTGCTAGTGATGGGGATGTTATCACAAGGCAGACACTGTTTATCTGTGCTGAGTAAATCAAATCACAGAGATCTGAGTTATTGGTCTGTTGCAGCATCTTGATTCTGTCTTTTCAACACTGGTTTATGTCAAGTAGCTAAAGGTGTTGTTGCTTCAACTATGAAATTAAACATTCTTAAATGGAAACCTCCACTCTCAAAGTTTTCTCACTGAAATAATGCACAAGTTGTCTTTAGTGGTTCAAACCTTTGGACTGAGGATAAAGTTACTCTGCAGACACTAGGCTTCCATCACATGTAGAAATGAGACAAAGTGCAGCATTTAATTTAAATTAAAGCAAAAAATATGAGAGACTGAGCTGCAGGGTCGAAAGAGCCAGTGATTAAAAACGGAAGTCGAATTAAATCAACCAAACCAGTAGAGAGTAGATGTTGATGATGTAGATGTGCACGTGTCTGCGCGTGTTGAAGGTGTAGAGAACAGAGGGGAGCATCATGCCTCATAACACCCGCAGTAGAAAGCCCCGCTCCTGCAGACAAACCGCTCTGGAGCCGCCGTGGATCCATTGATGCTGCCGCATTAAAACAGGCTCATCCTGTACAGCCGGTCCGGACCCGCATCCTGTACTGGTTTCTGGTGAGCATCACCGGAACCAGCAGGATTCTGGGTGGGTTCTGTTGTTTACCTGGTGCTGATGATGGAGGCTCCTTCTTCCTCTCGTCTCCTCCCAGGGATGCTGCGTTCAGAGTCAGGCCGGACACGTTTCCTCTCTCCCTCAGTTGTTTCTCATCTCTCATCCCTTCTTTCTTTGAGTCACCTTCTGGTTTCCTCTCACCACCGTCAAGTCCGCAAAAGTACGACAGCTATTTCCGGCCAAACCCAGCGCGTGTGCGTTCGCATCACGTCACCTGTACGGTGGTGAATCCACCGAAGTAAACAACAGAACTGATGAACACTCAGGGCTGATGCTGCTTTATGTTTAAATCCTACTGGGAAACTATCCTATCATTTTAGTTATATTTAGAATCATAAACATAATGATGATTTTTATTTGTAACAAGCAGTCTGATTTATAAAGTACTTTAATCAGTTGTTTTATTTTGAAGGAAGTGTAGAAACTTCCGGTAATTCTCCTCGGTTTATTTGACTCAGTTCTCCATCTGTTGGTGTCAGCATCATTAACCGCCAGTGAGCCGGGTGGGCGGGGCGGGGTGGGCGGAGTTTGCGCGTCAGCCGAAATGTACTGGGATGGATGAATGAATCAATTTATCTCTGCTTAGTTTACAGCTGTTAATAAAATATTCAACCTAAGTCCCTTCTGGCAAGTTGTCTCTGCTTAAAGAGACTTTTCCTCCTGGAGGACACCGCCTTTCCCCTGTTTAAGAGGGAAACTCCTCCTCTGGGCTCCGGGTGTTGCGCCGGTTCAGAGGAAAGGAACAGACCCAGTGTGCGTCTCCTTTTGTTTTGGGGCTGCTGTTTAAAAGCAGACAGCAGCATGTGGCAGGTGGCGTCTCCTCCTCCTCCTCCACACGCCCACTCCCAGTGGGACCAGTGAGGGGGAAAGGGGCCCTCCAGTCACACCCAGCAGGAAAATAGATTATATTGTGTTTGAATTAAAGACAAGACATTCAAATACTTATAAACGAGAAACAATATACTGGCTAATGGTAGATTTATAACAACAAACTGAGAAGAGTTAACAAGAAACAAAACTGGAAAATCTGAAGGGCAGCAACTAGAATCTATTAAATATACTGTAGAATACATGATGACTCTGAACTGTGTACTGAACTGAATCAATGATAACTGAGCTAAATAAGTAAAAACCATGAAAGTTTTAAAAAACAGACAGCTCAAACCAAAAGATCAGTCCACATCAAGAATAATCTAAATGTCAAGCAATGGAGGAGTGATTATTAAATATTACAGAAACTCATTTATTCATTTGATCATGTTTAAAACAGAGTCCTGCCACCTTGTAGTAGGCTAAACCACCATGGATTGTAGTAAACCATTTATTGTACCGTGGATTGTAGTAAACCATTTATTGTACCATGGATTGTAGTAACCATTTATTGTACCGTGGATTGTAGTAAACCATTTATTGTACTGTGGATTGTAGTAACCATTTATTGTACCGTGGATTGTAGTAAACCATTTATTGTACCGTGGATTGTAGTAACCATTTATTGTACCATGGATTGTAGTAACCATTTATTGTACCATGGATTGTAGTAAACCATTTATTGTACCATGGATTGTAGTAACCATTTATTGTACCGTGGATTGTAGTAAACCATTTATTGTACCGTGGATTGTAGTAAACCATTTATTTTACCATGGATTGTAGTAAACCATTTATTGTACAATGGATTGTAGTAACCATTTATTGTACCGTGGATTGTAGTAAACCATTTATTGTACCATGGATTGTAGTAACCATTTATTGTACCGTGGATTGTAGTAACCATTTATTGTACCATGGATTGTAGTAACCATTTATTGTACCGTGGATTGTAGTAAACCATTTATTGTACCATGGATTGTAGTAAACCATTTATTGTACTATGGATTGTAGTAAACCATTTATTGTACCATGGATTGTAGTAAACCATTTATTGTACCGTGGATTGTAGTAAACCATTTATTGTACCGTGGATTGTAGTAAACCATTTATTGTACCGTGGATTGTAGTAACCATTTATTGTACTGTGGATTATACATTGTAGTAAACCATTTATTGTACCATGGATTGTAGTAAACCATTTATTGTACCGTGGATTGTAGTAAACCATTTATTGTACCGTGGATTGTAGTAAACCATTTATTGTACCGTGGATTGTAGTAAACCATTTATTGTACCGTGGATTGTAGTAACCATTTATTGTACCATGGATTGTAGTAACCATTTATTGTACTGTGGATTGTAGTAAACCATTTATTGTACCGTGGATTGTAGTAAACCATTTATTGTACTATGGATTGTAGTAAACCATTTATTGTACTGTGGATTGTACATTGTAGTAAACCATTTATTGTACTATGGATTGTAGTAAACCATTTATTGTACCGTGGATTGTAGTAACCATTTATTGTACCATGGATTGTAGTAAACCATTTATTGTACTATGGATTGTAGTAAACCATTTATTGTACTGTGGATTGTACATTGTAGTAAACCATTTATTGTACTATGGATTGTAGTAAACCATTTATTGTACCGTGAATTGTAGTAACCATTTATTATACCGTGGATTGTAGTAAACCATTTATTGTACCGTGGATTGTAGTAAACCATTTATTGTACCGTGGATTGTAGTAACCATTTATTGTACCATGGATTGTAGTAAACCATTTATTGTACTATGGATTGTAGTAACCATTTATTGTACTGTGGATTGTACATTGTAGTAAACCATTTATTGTGCTATGGATTGTAGTAAACCATTTATTGTACCGTGGATTGTAGTAAACCATTTATTGTACTATGGATTGTAATAAACCATTTATTGTACCGTGGATTGTAGTAAACCATTTATTGTACTATGGATTGTAATAAACCATTTATTGTACTATGGATTGTAGTAAACCATTTATTGTACCGTGGATTGTAGTAAACCATTTATTGTACCGTGGATTGTAGTAAACCATTTATTGTACCGTGGATTGTAGTAAACCATTTATTGTACTATGGATTGTAGTAAACCATTTATTGTACTGTGGATTGTAGTAAACCATTTATTGTACTATGGATTGTAGTAAACCATTTCTTGTACTATGGATTGTAGTAAACCATTTATTGTACTATGGATTGTAGTAAACCATTTATTGTACTATGGATTGTAGTAAACCATTTATTGTACAATGGATTGTGGTAACCATTTATTGTACTGCGGATTGTACATTGTAGTAAACCATTTATTGTACAATGGATAGTTGTAAACCATTTATTGTACTATGGATTGTAGTAACCATTTATTGTACTGTGGATTGTAGTAAACCATTTATTGTACTGTGGATTGTAGTAACCATTTATTGTACTGTGGATTGTAGTAACCATTTATTGTACCGTGGATTGTAGTAACCATTTATTGTACTGTGGATTGTACATTGTAGTAAACCATTTATTGTACTATGGATTGTAGTAAACCATTTATTGTACCGTGGATTGTAGTAAACCATTTATTGTACCGTGGATTATAGTAAACCATTTATTGTACCGTGGATTGTAGTAAACCATTTATTGTACCGTGGATTGTAGTAAACCATTTATTGTACTATGGATTGTAGTAAACCATTTATTGTACCGTGGATTGTAGTAACCATTTATTGTACCGTGGATTATAGTAAACCATTTATTGTACCGTGGATTGTAGTAAACCATTTATTGTACTATGGGTTGTAGTAAACCATTTATTGTATCGTGGATTGTAGTAAACCATTTATTGTACTATGGGTTGTAGTAAACCATTTATTGTACCGTGGATTGTAGTAAACCATTTATTGTACTATGGGTTGTAGTAAACCATTTACTGTACCGTGGATTGTAGTAAACCATTTATTGTACTATGGGTTGTAGTAAACCATTTATTGTATCGTGGATTGTAGTAAACCATTTATTGTACTATGGATTGTAGTAAACCATTTATTGTACCGTGGATTGTAGTAACCATTTATTGTACCGTGGATTATAGTAAACCATTTATTGTACCGTGGTTTGTAGTAAACCATTTATTGTACTGTGGATTGTAGTAAACCATTTATTGTACCGTGGATTGTACATTGTAGTAAACCATTTATTGTACTATGGATTGTAGTAAACCATTTATTGTACCGTGGATTGTAGTAAACCATTTATTGTACTATGGATTGTAGTAAACCATTTATTGTACTATGGATTGTAGTAAACCATTTATTGTACCGTGGATTGTAGTAAACCAGGGGTGTACAAACTTTTCAAGATGGGAGACCGAAATCTCCAAGTTAAAAGTCTTCGGGGGGCCAAATAAATGTCTTTCTTCTTGTTTTTTTTTTATTCAAAAATGGTTTTAGAGTGATTTTCTGATTTTTTACTGCTCAAAAACAGACATAAAAGGGTCTCATATGTTTGCTTCAGTAAAAGAAAAGCATCACATTTCCTGGATTTGATTGGTTAATTGTTTTATAGTTTCTTGAAAATAAATTCTAGTCTGTTATCAGCAACAAGAATGGGATATGGGTCCCTCTTTCTTCAGTAAAGCACCAGGATTTAGCCAGATTTTATGAAAGAAGTTCACGTCTGCTGTTTAGTAAGAGTGTTTGTGGTTCCATTTACCAGGGAATTTAATTAAAAGAATAAACCTGTGTAATGAAAAACTAATACTTCAGATTGAACTGAAACATTTACGTTTAAAAAGACAGCATTTTAAAAAATGGACTAAATTGTATCATTTTGGAAATGCTGTCGAGGGTCACAGAAAATCACTCAGAGGGCCGCAAGTGGCCCCGGGGCCGCACTTTGGACACGCCTGTAGTAAGCCATTTACACAACAAAGCACTTTGTTCTTGTGGTTCTTTTGAGACTTGTGACTGATTGGAAGAAAACAAAGATTTGTTGTTGTATCATCTTTTATGAAAGGTAAACCCACGAATGGTTTATTTAACTTCACTGAAATCCGTCTGACCTTTTGAGTGCAACTGCTTGAGGTAAATGAGGTTTACGTGTCCTTTTAAGCCTTTTTAAGGATGTTACTTCTACAGTAATGTCAATAATTAAAGAAAAACAATGCTGAAACATAAATGAATATTTATAAAACGAGTCAATGTACAAAGCACAAGCTCTTTAAAGATGTGGTTTTATTTGTCTAATATTCCCCTCCCCCCTTCTCATTAACCCTCTAGTCCCCCCACCCCCCCACCCCCCATTTATTCCCATTTGTCCTATTCATTTTCTTTTGGGTCAAGCATACACGAAGTGAGCTGATAACATCATAAATCATCTACCAGATGTCTTAAGCCAATTTTCCTGGGCTGGTTGTGTTTGTGTGTGTATGCCAGATTTATAAAAAATAGAATTAATTATATGCTCAGCTCACAGTATGTGACTGTGACAATAACAATGTGTACTGAGAAGCTGTGATGAAGGGGAGCTGCCTGATGGTTCCTTTAGGATGGGACTAATTATGAGTGCCTTACTTCCTTTGCTGATCAGAAATACAACAGAATAAGAACGTAGTTTATTTATGGTATAACATGCATTTAATGACCAGAGTAGGGGTGGGAGATATGGAAAAAATCCTATCATGATATAATTTTTCATATTGGTCAATAACGATATATAACATTATTGCACCACTGCATGGTGGTGCAGTTGTTAGCACTGTACCCTCGCAGCAAGAAGGGTGCAGGTTTGAATCCCGGCTGCTGCCTTTCTGTGTGGAGTTAGCATGTTCTCCCCATGCATGCGTGAGTTTTCTCTGGGTGATCCGTTTTCCCCCGCAGATCACAACTTGCACTATAGGCCACTAAATGTAAGTCGCTTTGGGTAAAAGCATCAGCTAAAACAAAAACCTGTTTTGATTGATTTTAAAAGTTCCCTGGTACTATGAAGTGAAATTTAAAGGGATATTCCACCGGGAAGTTATTTTTTGTCTATTGCCATATTCCTCAGAGTTAGATAAGTGAGCAAAAACTATTTGTAAACAGCCCAGCTGTTTTCCTGATCCGGCAGGCGGATATTCGCCTCTGGCGATACTCCTTTAGCATTAGCTTAGCGTAAAACACTGTAAGTGAATGGCACCAATTTGCATGCCATTAGATATCTAAATTAGATTAGACTCTAAATACCCCAAATACCTCCACACGACTGAAGTAGAGTTCACAGTGAGCCCAAAAGTTTAACCTGAACACAAAAAGACCAGGAGGGCGTGAAGCTCAAACCACCAGACATGATCAAACACTGGACCTGACCCGACTCGAACCAAGTGTTGTTTCTTTAATAGAGGGGGAAAATAAGTTCCACACAGCACAGAGCTTTACTTTAACTTCAACTCAAACACTTTATTAAAAACCAAACTGTGAACAAATAAAATCACTTTCTAATATTAATGATGAAGTGTCTGCTTTAAAGTCCATTTTTGTTCAGAAGACCAGCCAGCTGGTAACCAGGAACAACAGTCAGCACAATTACCACAGCCTGTAAAGAAATGTGCTCTATTTTAGTCGCCAGTTATCCATGATGTGCTTCTTAATAAACGTGCTGCTGAACTAACCCATTTGATCCGACCCGAGTCGGTTTAGGGCTCGGGTTAAAATCGAGAACTCTAGACTGAAATGGCTGGAACGATGTGTCTTTCAAATGATGCATTTCCCCCCATCTTCTAGCTACTGAAGAGGCAGCAGCTGCTACTGTGATGTGGCTCTATTCAAGTCACTGATTGGTCTAATGCTGAGCAACACTTAATACGATTCATCTGTTTTTCTATATCGAAGTTTTATCGACCAGTTCATATTGCTCTTTTGAGGAAAAGTTATTTCGAGATATATCGTTATTGTTTTATTGCCCAGCCCTACCAGAGAGATGCCCAAAAATTGAGTTGTTAAATTTTTTTACACATTTATTTATTGTCTTTGTCTCCTAAAGAGAATCTCAGCATTTTCATCTCTGCTACCTCCAGTTCTGCCTCCTGTTTTCTCCTGAGAGGCAGTCTCTAGACCACACAGCATCACCTTCCTTTCATTCCTGCAGAAACTCTTTTATCACACATCACCTCTGAAACTTTTCTCCATCCATTCCAACCTGCTTGAACACGTTTCTTCACCTCTGTTACACAACCTCCATAGTCTGGACTGTGAACCTAAAACCCTCCACCTTCTTGACCTCTGACCCCTGTAACTTTACTGTTCTTGGGTCCCTCTCATTCACACACATGTATTCTGTCTTGCTGCAGCTCATTCCTCTCCTTTCCAGGTCAAACCTCAGAGTAGTGAGCTGTGGCCCAACCCTGCTGAAGTCAGTGATGCGTCGCAGACCCTGCTACATGCATCATGAATCTGAGTACGTAGATCTCTGAGTTGTGATTTTACTTAGTATTTCTGATTGACTTAAATGAATAAGGATCAAAACCAATGTTATGGTGGACGGTACACTATGCATCATGCTTCATATCATGATTAGTGGAATTCTTCTCACCACTAAGTGATTTTCCACATGTCAGATATCATTGTTTTATATTTTATGAGCATTTAAAATGCTGTTTCACATCAGATACACTCAGAGCTACCAATGGCACCTTGAATCAACACAAACCAGCCGTGTTCAGTATATATCACATTCCAAGTTGTTAGACCAGACCCAGCTGTCCCGTGAGGCTGAATCCATCTGGTGTTCAGAGAAGAGCAATCAATATTTCTGATGGTGGTGATGGCTAAAAGCCTGGAAGGAAACCTGAGAGGTTCTTTTAGCCCAGAGCTCTAATTGTTACCTCAGTGAATTATGAGCTGTAGTGGTTGAAGCTAGACTCGGCTAACCCTCAGAAGGTTACTGTGGAAATATCATTCCTGTATTAAACATGCCCTTACCTCCTGTGAGGGGTTTACATTGATAAAACTGTTTTCCAAACATATATTCCCCTAATTCGGTTACATCAAAATATTTTGGGACAAGGACATTGAGCAGTCAGTGCCACAGTCTCTAGACCAGTGGTGTCCAAACTCAGTCCTCAAGGACCAGGATTGGACACCACTGCTAGACCATACAGCACTGCTGGTCTCACCACTGTCTTCTACACCTTTCTTTCATTCTTGCAGAAACCCTTTTATCACACTCTCCACTTCTCTGGACTGTTGAACTTAAAATCCCCTTCCTTCTTGACCTCTGACCCCTGTAACCTTACTGTTCCTTGGGTTGACTTGGCCCTCCTAGAGACTTCCAGACCCCCACAGGTCTATCATCAGGAACAACTGTCCTTCCACTCTTCATCCTCTTCAGTGCCCTCCTCACTTCAGCCTCATTCATCTTTGCTGATCCACTCCAGTCACATCTTTGTCATTCTCTTTTGTTTGTTTTCATTCATCAACCCCTAAAAGCATCAGCACTCATCACAGTTCTGGTATTTGTCAATAATCCTCCTTGTCAAGAGCAGGTCTTCTCAGGTCTGATCAGGTTCATAGATCAGCTCTCTAGACCTGGGTGCTCATTTATAGGGTCAGGGTTACTGAGATTTATGAATCCTGCAGTGACACTTGAGCATAATGCACTGCACAGCTCAGCCAGTGGGTGGCAGACTCCGGATGGGGAGCGCTCATAAAGATTTCCAGATGATGACTGATCAGCTGATAGATTCTCTACAGCATCCTATGGGTCTATGTACTGAACTGGGTCCAGTGTTAGATCAACAGAACCATCAAAACCTGGAGTCACCAGCAGCACCGCTGCAGCTTCTGACCGTTCTCAGGTTCCTTTAACCAGTGAATTATCTGACAGGTTGACTGTTTGTTGATAGGATGAACAACATGACGTTTCTTCTGCTTTGGATTAAAGTAAATGTTTCTCTTTAGATCCTGTAGATCTCTCTGTCACACTGGCAGCGTTCACCTGCTTAGGATGTTATCCTGTATTCATAATGCGTCAACATCTGATTGCCAAATAAAACATTTTTCCTTCCTCCACCACAACCACCTCAAGCTTCAGCCTCTGTGAAATTACATTTTTTAAACCTCTCTGTTGTCACGATTTACTGTTAAAAGCCAAAAATTAACTGGCTCATCGATATGCAATCATTCATGAGGTACTTTGACCATATATGGTAGAATGTGGGTGTGTAGGAGGAGGGTTCTGACCCAAAATCAGCTGAGCACAGCTCTACGTCTGAGTGATTTATAAAGCAGAACTGCGTAAATCGGAATGGAATTTGCGTAAGTGAATATTTATTGCTGAGCTTAAGAACGTTTTTAGTAAGGATTCTACACAAAGTGTTATAAACGAGCACCCTGATATGTATTCCGTCTGTTTGCCAGGATATTTTTTTCAGTTCTGACAGGATAATGATGGGGTTAGGCTTTATGTGAGCACGCTCACAGAAAGTCACATTTCATTCATTTGATGCTTTTTCTGCTCAGAATTCCCAGATCAACCCAAGGTCCAGGAGAGAAAACCCGAGAGGAGCCCTCAGCTCGGCCTGAGACTGAACCCTAAAGACCAGGGTGCTCATTTATAAAACTTGCTTACGCACAAAATGGGCCAAAAAGTTGCGTAGGTCACTTTTTACGCAAAATTTGGGATTTATAAAAGAAAACATAACGGAAAAATGTGCGCAACTCTAAGCAAACTTTAGACCTTGCGTAAGCACACGTTGGAGACGTGAAACCTGTCAGAGCAGCGGGTGAGATGAAAAATGTTGAATTTATGACACAATTAAAGACTTGTAGACCCTCGCGCACACAGAACCAACAATCTGTCTCTAAAAAGAATAAAAATTTAAATCTGAATGAAAATTTGTCGCATTTTCGAAAAATATCCCATTATGTTTATCCAGTCGTCTTCAGATTATATAATAAACTTCACTTATTGGTGCATTAATTGTGATTTCTGAGACTTAGGAATCCTGCAGTGACACTTGTGCGTAATGCGCTGGATGCGCTGCAGCTCAGCCAGCAGGCAGACTCCGGATGAATGGGAGAGAGTTTTTAGAGATTTCTAGATAATGACTGGACAATCGATCAGCTGATAGATTCATTAGAGCATCCTATGGATCAACTGGGTCCAGTATTAGATCAACAGAACCATCGGAACCAGTAAAACCCGGTGTCACCGGCCGTTCTCGGGTTTCAACCAGCGATTATTTTATCCAACAGGTTGACTGTTTGATAGGATGAACAACATAACGTGTCTTCCCCTTTGGATTAAATTAAATGTTGTCATTAAACGTTTCTTAGATCTTCACGATCTCTCTGTCAGACTGACAGCAGACACGCTGCAACGAGACGTCTCTCTCTGCACTTCCGTGTTCGTAATTCGTCACATTTCACCACCTAATAAAACATTTTCCCGTCCATCCACTTCACCACAAGCACCTCGAGTTTCAGCCTCTGTAAAATTATGCTTCCTAAACCTCTCTGTTGTCACGATTTACTGTAAAAGCCAGAAACCCACCGGCTTATGCATATGCAATTATTCATGAGGTCCTTTGCATTGACCGTATATGTCAGAATGTGGGTGTGTAGGAGGAGGGTTCTGACCCAAAAACAGCTGAGCACAGTTTTAGGTGTGAGATCGATTTATAAAGCAGAATTGCGTGGATCTGTGCGTCCGCAGGGTTTTATAAATCGGAAATGGAATTTGCGTACCTGAAATTTTTTGGCTGAGCTTAAGCAAGTTTTAGTAAGGATTCTACGCAAAGTTTTATAAATGAGCACCCAGCAGGTTGGATTAATGGAGGGAAACAGGAAAACCAGCGTTCCCAGTTAGAACCAGATAATACCTGCTGCTAGAAACAGGTCTTCAGGGACCAGCACTAAAGGAACCAGGACTACAGGGACCAGGTCCAGTTGAGGGATTGGGACTGGATTCTCATTTCCAAAACAGATTTTTCATATTTGATTTAGAGAATCCTGAGTTAATGAAAGAGTTCTGATGAAACTGGATTTTGACTTTGAACCAGAATCAACAGGCTACAGATGATTTTAGTAAAGATTGAATTCCCTGAATCGGTCTGGTTGGGGTTAAATCAGAGCTGTGTGCCGATTGGTTCAGAGCTTTAAGCTAGTTAAAATGTTCCAGGACCTGACAGAACGTCATCATGTCTGCTGGTGAAGGTTCTCAGTCAGACTTCTTTGGACTCCGGTTGTTAGATTCTGTGAATTCTGCTTTTCACTCACAGTTGAGCCCAGACGCTTGGGTCTCTGTTACCATGGTGATCTAGTCATGCTAGGAGATCCTCCTTCATGACACAGCTCTGGTGCCAATTCTGTGTTCTTGCCCAATTTTTGGACTTTTTATCCGACTTATCAATTACTGATCAAATCATCATAGCAGAAGATTTTATTATCCAAAATGAATGTGGTGCATTTTGATTTATAAACCAAAATATTATACAAAACCTCACTCTCCTCATCACACTCTTGTTTCTGTTTTGATACGTGGTATTGAGTGAACAGCTAATAGTATTTCATCAGGATTATTTTATTATCAAAAGGCATTACATCTCTTACTTAAATCTCTTGGAGAACAATTGAAATAGTTACTACGGTGATCTGTGATAAAACAACAAAATGATCCGAACAAAAACGAGAGAAATAAAGTGTTTTTGAAGGAGCAGAACCAGAACAGCTGGTCACTCAGACCCCACAAACACACACCATGCCAGAAATTCAGTGTACGAGTTTCTCCATACAGCTCTACACATTCTTTCTATACAAGCAGACAGAATCATCCACAAAGTTCTACTGGGTCTTTTGGGTCAGATGTCTTTTGTTTTAAGGTGCTGGTTCGTTTTGGGTCAACACTTTGTTTTGAATTTTTCAAACATTCACGTCATCTGAAAACCCTCCAGTGTGGCGGGTTGTAGTGGCAGTCGGGGGCGGGGCCAGAGGTGGAGGCGGGCCCCTCCAAGGCTGGGCTCTGAAGTCTCTCACATAATTGCAGCAGTTGTCCCACATGTGGCCCTGAATCGAAGTCTCAGAAGAAGTGAAGGAGTCGGTGCTGCTGCTGCTGTCTGGTAGTCCAGAGTGACCCGGAGAACCGTGTGTGTAAAAGTAAAGTGGAAATGAGCCTGAAGCCAGCAGAAAAAAGAGCGTCATCACCTGCTCATGAACAGATCCTCGCTTTGTGTCACATGGAATGCAAAAATAAAACCAGTCAAACAAATCTCTGTGGAGTCCGATTCCTCGGTTCTGTTAGCGTCAACGGCTTTTAGCTGATCTAGAATCAGATGAATGTGAGCTGAAATAAACCGGGTTTCAGGTTTATTGCAGAACAAAGAGATGCAGCACCATGACTCATAAGACCTGAATGTCTCAAGCATCAGTTGTACAGCTGAGTAATTCATCAGAACAAAGCTAAAGTAACACAGAACCCACCAAGAACCTGAGGCCAGAAAAACAAAAGTCGTGAGTTTGTGGAATGATACTCCTCCTCCGTCTCAACGGATCCATCCTCTTTTCCAAATCAAACAGGAAAAATAGAAATCAGCACTTTATCCAAGTAACCTGCCCAACAAGTTGACCAACAAGTTGACCAACGGGTTGACTAAAGAGTTGATTAAGAGGTTGCTCAACTTGTCCGACGTGTTTCCTGCTCTGCTGACTTTCATCTGTTTCATTCTTTCCTGACATTCTATAAAGGAAAGGAGGAAACTGAAGTTCTTGATCCTCTCATGTCTGTACATCGCTACACACACGCATGCCCCTCCCCACACACACACACACACACACACACACGCACGCACGCACGCAGCTTGAAGAAAGTCCTAAAAGCTCCCAGACTGGGTCTGTACTCCGGGTCCCTGGAGGGGGGCGTGTTGGAACTGGCCTAGGCTCGGCCCCTGCTGTGGGTAGTGTGCAGGACCAGAGCCACACTGGATCCTGGAGCTGAGAGTCACCTGCTGCTGACCGTCTCTGGAGACCGGGGAGCCCAAGTCTGTTTTAGTCTGCCTCTGGGTCCTCTGTCCAGGGGCTCCCGCTGAGCTGCTGCCGGTCTGCTGGTGTTGGGAGGCTGCGGGCTGCCAGGAGTCTGAGCTGAAGGCAGGGGGGGGACTGGAATAGGAGGAGAGGCGGGGGAAGAGCCCCGGTCCTGAAGAGGGACTGTAGGAACTCTGGAATGGAGAGTTAGACGTCTGGTGGGTGAAGGACGGGCTGCGGGTCTGGGCCTGGGCCTGGGTCCGGCTTTCTGTTGACTGAACACACAGATTAGAGACATGAGACATCAACAAGTCTTCACCCAGAGACAAGCATCCACTATACAGCATGTCCCAAAAACAACAACACTGAAACGAAACGAATGAACTGTTTAACGCTAAAATCAGTTAGCATCAGCTGCAGTGACATGTCTGAGTAAACAGAGAACAGGAAATGAGTTCCTGGAGGACCATCAGGTCTAAACTGAGCTGGACCGCTGAAGCAGGTCTACCTGTCAGACTGAGGCTCAGGTACAGTATATCTGAACCCTAACCTCAAACTGTCTTCAGATAGTCCGTTTACGTGATTTCACCTGAAACTCAGGGGCTTGTTTTATATGATTAGGCACACATTCACATCCTTCATACCAGCTTCTGGTTAATTCAGTAACTGATTCATCTGAGCATGAAGATGAGATGTTTGAGTCTGACCTCATGACACCAAAATGAACCAATCACTGTAAAATACTGGTGATGGTTCTCAGGTCACAGGGTTTTAGATGAAGACAACTCTTTGGTTCTTTGAAGACGTTTCTCTTCTCATCCTGTTATTTGCCTTCATTTAAAACCCTTTTTGGACAATCACTGCAAACTAAAAGAAACTGACTGAAAACTTGATATTTTATCTCTATTGTTTTAAACTGAAATAAAACCTTTTATTGAATAATGGAGTGAATTTGTTTTTTCTGAACTGCTTTTAAAACCCTGATCTGTCCTGGGTTAATCTGACCCCAGGTTCACCAGAAGGTCCCAAAAACAACCTGACCCGTCTCACAGAGCCAGAACCCAGAGAGGGAACCACAGACTGGGACAGGACAACGCTGTCCCTCTACTGGACAGGTTCGACCTTTGGACGTCATGAAAAACCTGGAAAAGTCATGGAATTTGAAAATCAAAATTCCAGGCCCTGGAAAAGTTTTGGAATTTTATAGGTCCTGGAAAAGTTTTGGAATTTTACTAAATCTTTGTTCAAACTTAGAATTAATGCAAAATAAATGAGTAACAGATCAATAAATAAAAGTTGTGGACTCGTACATTTTTAGTTAGGCAGCTGAGATGACACACCTGTCCCCTAGAGGTCCTTAAATGTAGCTCACGGTGACGGAGCTAATGGAGCTAATGCCAAAGAGGCTCTGTCGGCGAATGCAAACTGAAATAAAAATTTTAAAATGCCAGGGAAATGTAGCTTTAACAAGGAGTGGCTTTTCATGGACAAATTTCGAAGCTGGCTGCAAAAGGATGCCAACTTAATACATGTCAAGTGTAAGCTATGCAGTAAAACTTTCGATGTTTCGAACATGGCTAGGCATGTGAATGTTTAGCATGAAATTAGCCATGCGTGGGAAATAATACTACTATTCCTATCAACCAGTTTTTAGAAGTAAGTGCACAGAACACCCCCACGCCACGGCGCCAGTTGTAACTCCGACTAAAACTCAAGGAGACGTTTCAACTAATAACGAGGTACTGAAAGCCGAGATACTGTGGGTGTTAAAAGTTAAGAACTCTGATTACTCCTATAAATCAGACATTATTTTATTTTGACTTGGGTTATAGTAAAGCCCTGCAGCTACTTTATTTATTCTAAAGAATTAACAGGTAAAACAGTCTCCTCGAGCTGTGCTAAGACACTTTATCTTTATTTGGAATAAATGCGCTGCAGCTACTTTATTTCTTTAAGAATTGAAAATCTATGTTGACTGTACGACTGGGTTATTAGTAAAGGCACTGAAGCTATTTTTAATGTCTTGGGAAAACTGCAGACTTGTTTCTTGCTATGCTTAGTATTTTCTGTTGTGTTTTCTGAGTAATAATAACTAAATGTGCATAACACTTAAATCGATGCACAAATGTTATTTTTGGTCATGGAAAGTTGGTTGAAGGTTTTGGAAAAGTCATGGAAAATCTTAACTGGAACGCTGTATGAACCCTGCACACTGTACCTGCAGAGTGTAGATGGGGGAGGAAGTCATGGACCCGACTGGTACTCCATGTTGGTTTGCATCTGAAAAATATCCAGAATCCTGTTAGAAACACGTTACTGGACCCTGGTATGAGCAGCTCTCCGCGACCTTTCACCTGACTCCTCAGCACACTCAACGCTGTTCCTGTAAGTCTGCTCCATCTTGATGCTCCTCAGGACTCGCTCCAGAACTCGGCCCTCCCTCAGACGCTCCACTGTAGTCGGGACCATCCTGGGGAAAGCAGGAAGCTCATAGTGATCTTCTGTTTGGTTGAGACCATGAAAAGCTTTAGGTGTGTAACTGTACTTGGAGAACTCACCACTGGTTGCTGGTCTTCACCGACACCCCGTGGTTGTCTGGAGGACTGAGCTCCTCTCTCTGGGGGATGCAGGTTCGGAGGGCTGACGAAGAGGAGGTCTGAGGAGAGGCAGGAGGCTGCTGGGAACTATGGGACTCTCTGCTGTAGTAGGATCCAGGTCTGGAACGCAAGCTGCTGGTTGGCTGAGAGTCACAAACTCCGCCCTGCTTCCTCTTACGGTACTCCAACAGGGACACCTGAGGACCAGAAGGAGGGATTGCACAGGTAAACAAAACCGATTGGCTGCCGACTCAATCACACCAAAACCAGGGAGAAGATGGGACAAACACACCACAACAGCTGTTCACCACCCAAAAGTAAACAAATAAAATAAAACATGACGTGTTATGATGAGTAACTCAAATCAGACACAAGCAAACAGACTCAAGTGTTGGTTCCCAACAAGTTTTCTGCCTCGGGGTTTTAGATCTTCCTGTCAGACGTTGCTATGGTTAATGAAATAGAAACACGATAAGTTTCAAAGATTTTTCATCAAAATGTCATTGAGTTGATCCCATTATCTCCATTGTTGGTCCTCCCTTTAGACCTCTGTAGTTCACCCTGACCAGCTGTCCATCAGCTTCTGGCCCAGATCCTGACTGATGAAATCCATTCTTCATCATCGATGCTTGGAGTTGGTCAGACTGTGTGTGTTTTGGTTGTCCACCCACCTCTTGAGGATTGACCACTAAACGATGGAGGTCTGGGGAGTTTCCTGGACCTGAACCCAACATGTTGATGTTCAGTTCTGACTTTAGCCCTCTGGCTTGGTGCTCCGTCATTGTTCATTGTCTCATGATGCCTTACTGTGGGCAGGACAGAACTGATGGGAGAGTTTACTTTTTCTTCTCCAGATGCTTCAACGAATCAGAAATGAGCTTTAGTAGAAAAAACGACTTTCCTCCAGTCTTCAGCCGTCCAATCCCTGGACCTTCATCTACTGTTGGGGCAACAGTAGCTCAGTAGGTTGAGAGTTCATCTTGGAACTGGAGGGCTGCTGATTCTATCCCAGCTCTGGCTGGGTCACTTTATTGTTGTGTCCTTGGGTAAGACACTTTACCCACTTTGCTTGCTGGTGGTGGTAAGAGGGTCTGGTGGCATCTTGTGTAAGACAGCTTCACTTCTGTGGCTACAATGTAGCTTACTGCCATCAGCATGTGAATGAGTATATGAATGGGCGAATGACTGAGTGAAGTGTAATGCTCTTTGTAGTCCATGACTTAGAAAAGCGCTATACGAATGAGGGCCGTTTACCACTTAAAGGCACACTATGTAACTTTTCCCATATTTTACATCTTTTCCTTGACCCAGTCTGTGCTAATCTGACCCTTTACAGGTTAATGAAAAGTCACTCAAGCCCATCTGCTGCTTGGATCCAGAATACCACGTTTGTAACTTCTGAGTCTCTGGTCCGGTGCCCTCAAGTCTCACAAAGTCACGTATCTCACGAGGGTTAGGCTAACCCAATGTGGCTAGCTGTTATGCTAGCTCCGGATAAGGGTTGAACAAACCAGTCGACTTTTCTGCTCTGTAGTGACTCGAAAAGACTTGAGACTAAAACCAAAGTGCTGCCTGGAACAACACTATGCTCTCTATACGTTTAGGAATGTTTTCTGAGCTGTTTGTTGTCAGCATTAGAAATAAGTTTTTACAATAAAGTCTGTCAGTTTTATAAAGTCGTCCTGTCTACTGCGTCTGTATGACGTCATCAGCGATTAGTCAAAGTCGACTCGACTCTCATTACTTGGTAGTTGACTTTAAAAAATAGTAAGTCATGCAACCGCTAGTGCTGGAGTGTTTTTAGCTCATGATTCCTGATTTTTTCCATCTCTCCCTGCTTGAACACAGCTGATTTCTTTGAATGAGTGATGGACCACTCCAGTAGAAAGCAGTGAAGGCTGAGGAGACATTTACACAGTTAGATTTAGGGGTTTCTGAGCAAAGACAATGCTAACATTTCTACGACAGTGACTTAAAACGAACACTAGGGGGTGCTAAAAAAACAAGCCAAAACTGCACAGTATGCCTTTAAGCAGGAGATCAGTCTTGTCCCTGATGGGTTTTTGTTTTTTGAAGAAATGACGGCTTATTTACTGCCCTTCTCGACACCAGGTCATCCTCCAGAAGTCTTCTCCTGACTGAGCAGATGGACTCAGAACTGCTGCTGATGTTCATGAGCAGGTTCTGGTCTAAAGGAACTCCAATTCCATAGCTGGATCAGCTTTACAGTAGGAGACGGTCCCAAATGATTCACTAACTCTAACAAAGTGTTTGCCTACGCTCACAAAGAACTCACCTATGCTCACAAAGGTTTTGATTAGCACACAGAGGTTGTCTACACTTACAGTGGGTTTTTGCCTACGCTCCAACATGACTCACCTACACACACAAGCAGTTCTGCTACACTCATAAACAGCTTGCCTACATGCGCAAACAGTTCACCTACATTCACAGAGGGTTAGCCGATGTGTGACAACTGTTAGCATACATTCACAAAGAGTTAGCCTATGCTCACAAAGGGTTGGTTTACGCTAACAAAGGGTTAGCTTATGCTCATAAAGGGGTTAGCCTATGCCCACAAAGAGTTAGCCTAGGGATGTACATAGTTAACCGCCGTTAATGATGTAACCGAGTATAATATTTAATGACCGGTTAACTGAAATTTATGTATTTTGCTTGTGTGTAATACATTTACCCTACGTTTAGCCTAAAATCATAGATGGAGCGGTCAGCTCGTCACATAAAGTTCGTAAAAGAAAGCACAGTGTGGAGCATTTTATTCTTGTAGTGATGGACTAATTCTAAAGTCGTTTACTTTCTTCCACTCAAAGTGTTGTTGCTGTTCAAATTCTTCCATGTCATCATAAGGTAGGACAATTTCACGCATCATTTATGGTTCTAAAATGGCTGGTATTACCTATTAAGAGTAAATTGTTTAGTAAAAAGAAACGTCAGTGTAATTATTTAGTTCACTAAGGAAACCCATATGCTTAAAAAAGTGTGGCCTCCAGAATGAGCTACACAGGAAGCGCTGTGTAGTTGATGTCAGACATCCTTCATTCAGACATTTCTGTCTCTCGTTCCTCTCACGTCACTCGTTTCTTAATGTTGAAATGAGTGTGCTACTTTGTTGGGAATCATATTAATGAACGGATGAAAAAGCGTTTGTGTTATTTGCGGGGCAAAGCAGAGGTGCGTGTGTGTGTGTGTGTGTGATGGGCGGTGGCATGACTTTACGGTTAACTGGTTATTAACTGTTAAGAGCTTCAATAGCCGGTTAAACAGAGATTTATTTCTATTTTAGAGATGCTAACTATGAAGTTAACAGGTTATAAAAGGCATAACGATGTCAGACACACACACATACTCCTTCTCAGGAGTTTGTAATCCCCACATGCCTGTATGCATCCTGACAACTTTGGGGGATGATCCTTATGAGATGATGGGTGGTATCCTGGGGTATCTCCTCCCAGGTCCTGACTAGGTCATCCCTGAGCATCTGGACAGTCTGTGTGCCATCTGGTGGCATTGGATGTAGCTAAACATGATGTCCCAGAGATGTTCTATTGGATTCAGGTTAAGCCAGCATAGAGTCCAGTCAATTGAATCAGTTCCTTCATCCTCCAGGAATTTCCAGCAGACAGAACATGAAGCTGGGCATTTTCATGCACCAGGAGGAACCCAGGACTCACTGCACTGGTGAAGGCTCTAACAATAAGTATAAAGATTTAATCCTGACACCTAATGACAGTCACGGTGCCATTATTTATCCTGTAGAGGTGTGGGCATCCCTCCATGGATCTGCCTCCCCAGACGAACACTGACCCACCACTAAAACCATCACGCTGAACAGAGTTGCAGCTGCATAATGTTCACTACTGTTTCTCCAGACACGTTCAGGTCTGTCACATAAGCTCAAAGTCAACCTGCTCTTATCTGTGAAAAGTAACCAGAGCTGGACCTGCCAATTCTGGTGTTCTCTGGTAAATACTAGTGGAGCTCCATGGTGCTGGGCAGTTTGCACGGGTCCCATTCGAGGACTTTGAGCCCTGAAGCCACCCTCATGAAGTCTGTTTCTACTGGTTTGGTCAAAGGAATTCACACCAGTAGCCTGCTGAAGGTAGGGCTGGGGGATATAACGAGTATATTCGATGTATCGCGGTATTTTCCACGTGGGATGTGTAAAATGGCTATATCGTCAACACTCGAGTATAAACTGTGACGGCAAACTGAAGCCGTCTGCTTGTAATTCACTGAAAGTTTCGCTTCTCCCACACGCTGTGAATGCATCACTACTCGCCCCTCCCAACCTGAAAACTGTACCTGCTGCAGTGATGAGCGAGCGGGTCTCCTCGATGAGGAAAAAGACGGAAATTAGACGGAATCGCAGGAATTACCAAACAAAACTGAGTTCAGTAAAAGGGAATAAACTATTTTCTGAGTTATTGTGTCCGCTGCAGCCACCACACCTCCTGTCACCTGGTGACGCAGCGGCTCAGCTGAGCTCCCCTCAGAGAAAACCGAAGAAGAAATAACCAGACCGCTTCGGAGAAAATTCACACTGAAACGCGAATTTTCTCTAAGTTTAGCTCAAAGCTCAGGATGGAACAATACCTAAAAGACCTTTATGAATCTGGAGAACAACTTTTCTCTAAGTTTAGTCAGCAGACGATGAAGAGTCCCTGTAATGAGCTGATAGTCAGAACGCCGTGTGTCTCTGCTCTGTGATGGATGGAGAAGTCTAAATGAACAGAGGTCTGTTTAACAGGCAGGTGTCTCAAGTTTTATCTTTAGGCAGCTTTTATGTTTCTTTATGAGACATTTTTATGCTGAGTTTAATTCTAAAGAAATTTATTTTACAAAAATACTTTTTTTAAAGTGAGATACACTAGATTATTTGGTTTGCACATAATATCTTCTTTAAAAATATATCATAAGTACTTTTAATACTTTAAACACCCAATGATCAGCTGAACCACAGAACTTTGTTTTATTTAAGTTAAATAACACTCATTAGATTTAGAATCTGTGGCATTGATTTGTTGAATTATTTGTCATTAACTTTATAATTATTCACTTTTTAGGTTCATAACTGTGGTTAAAACAAAAATGTGGAGTTTAGAAATATTGAAACTGAGTTTAGGGGAAAGGAGGGAAATTTGAGTAAAAACTGGGGGGGGGATTAATTTGGGAGGAAAGTCAAGAAAGAACCAGAGCAGAGACTGGTTTAACAGTATTGTCATGATGAAACTTTCTCTGCAACTGATGGTTAAATATGTGAATGGATGATTCAAACGAGTCCACCAGTGCCTTTTAATGCACATAGCTCAAAATAACATTTGTTTTCGGAGCTTCCTCCTGCACAAAGGAGCAGATAGAGGTCCTGATGGGTTAAGGACCTCCGACAGCCCTGTCCAGTTCTCCTAGAGTAACCGTCTGTCTCCTGGAATCTCCTCCGTGCTCCTGAGACTGTGCTGGAGACACAGCAATGGATCATATTGATTTTCCATCCTGGTGGAGTTGGACTGCCTGTGCAACCTGTGCAGGGTCCAGGTATCACCTTATGCCCACAGCAGTGACACTGACCCTAGTCAAATGCAAAACTACTGAAAAGAAGTTAATAAAATTTAAAAAAAAAGGATGAAGAGCGAAAAATAATCTGTAGCCTCCACTTTTGGGAATCTTCTCATTGTTGTTTATTAATTTCATTAACAGCAAAACAATTGAATAACAACTCCCTCTTGATACTGAACTGACCTGATCAATATCCCAGAAATGTAACTGAACTGATACCAGACTGATTTAAAAATGTTCTTTTTTGAGCAATGTTGTTGCTGTCTGTTCACAGCAGGAAGGCTGTTAGGTTACAGCTACAGAAAAACATCTTAACAGTTTCATTTTCTTTCAGGTTTACTTTGAATGCAGCTGCATTTATAATGTCTACAACAGATGTTGTATAGAAGCTTTTAAAGTTCTGTAACCCTGATGCGGTGCAGGAGGAAAAAACACAAATCTTCAGACAGACAGGCGAAGAGAAAATAGCTGCTACTGTTGCAAAATAGTTAGGAAAACCAACACAATGGTCAAGGAAGTTAGTTTAAACTGATACAATTATTATGTTAAAATTGACTAAAAACCAACAAAAGAACATCAGATGTTGCTTTGAATTGAGGTTTAACAGAATAATTTATAAACTAAAAAAACAAAATTCATCTAGACACAGTTTATTCACGACTGTGTGTGTGTGTGCGTGTGTGTGTGTGTGTGTGTGTGTGTGTGTGTGTGCATGCGTGCGTGCACAAGTCTGACTGCTGCTGGTGACAGGATTTGAACCTGGGTCTTCCAGGTGAAAGGTGATTTTCTCTACCTCTAGGTCTCAGTCTCTTTTAGATGCTATTTTAATCAAAGTTATACTAGAGGTGGGCATAGATTAATTTTTTAAATCTAGATTAATCTAGATTAATTTTGAAATTAATCTAGATTAATCTAGATTAAAATGGCTCATTTGAATTCTGCCAAAGGGTTCATAATACCGGTATGTGTGCATTAGCATGAGGCTGAAGAGTCATGATACTTCAAGTCTAGAGTTTAAGGTTAGTAACAGCTGACCCAAACAGTGGATCAGCTGTTACTAACCTAACAAGAAATATTAAACCTGTCAGAACTTCCCTCAGAAACCCCAGACCTGAGTCACAAACCAGAACCTCCAGACCAGATGAGCTCTGAGCTCATTTTAACAACCTCTGATGGTTGATGAAGTTATCAGGATGAAACCTTTTAACACTAAAACACATTGATCTGTCTCCTTTAACAAGGATTTAAAAGGAGGTCTGTCTCCTTTAACTTTACAGCTGTTTTCTAAGGCTCACTCTGTTTTAATTGTTTTACTGTAGAAACCTTCTCATCTCCTGACAGTAAAGGATTACATTTAGTTTACAGCTGACCTGATTAAAGCATCAACTCTCTTTTTTACATCAAATAACTTCAAGCTGATTTTTTAGCTGTCAAAAAGTGATTGTAGCATCCAGTTTATCTGTAATGGATTAAATCTGCCTTAAAATGACTATTTCTCTACTGTTTATTTCACATGATCCTATAGGGCTGTTTCATCATGTTTTTGTTAAATAAAACCACTTTAGGGGATTTAAACATTAATATGAGTCTCTGAAAACTAAAGACAACACTCTGATAAAGTCACTGACAGATCAATGTGTTTTAGTGTTGATATTGTTTGATTGGTTGAATGTTCAGCTGTCAGTTATGCTGAGAAACGCAGCACGCGCTGCCACATTCACTTTAACGAGAGGCGTGTGCACAGCTGAGGCTGTCGGCCCAAATAACACGTCGGTTCACCAGGAAACACCTGGAACCAGACAGCCAGTCCAGACCTGGTTGATGACTTGGTCGGAGTTCTGCAGGAACTCTACCAAGTTGTTGCCGCGGGTTTGTGACTCGGTCAGCGCTCTGCTGCGTCTACTCCAACCTGGATCAAGCTCCGAACCACACGGTCCGGTTCAGGAGGAGGGGGCATATGCCGAGGTTGGCACGGGCGCGCGGCTTCCGGGCACGCCTCTTTCACCTCCTTGGGTCCAGGTGAAAATCCTGGACCGGAACCGGCTCCCGGTGAAGGAGACACGCCTCACGTCTCCCGAACGCGCGCTTTACCTGGACCCGCGGCTCCCGGTCCGGGTGAAGGATTGGTTCTGATCCGGGAGCCGCTCCAGGTGAAGTGAGCGTTCGGGAGACAGGAGCCGCGCCTCCTTCAGCTAGACCGGGGGAGCGGGTCCTGCTGCAGGTCCGGACTCCGGAAAGATCCGGGCCAGGATCAGAGTCTGCCATTTGGTAATGCCTGTAGATCTCTTAGACCCAGAGACCCAATTTAGATTAACGGCGTTATTTTTTTTATCGCGCGATAACAGTTTCGCGTTAACGCAGCGCGTTAATGGCGTTATCGGCCCAGCACTAATTTATACAGTAGATATATTTATACAGTATATGATAAAGTACTGCTTTCCCAGTAGCAGAAAGATTGTATCTGTACAGTTTAAACATGTAATCAGCTCTCTGCCTTTAAAATCAAAATGTTCTAATGTGACAAGCTGTCGCTGTGTAATAAAATCCACTGCAAATCGGCATAGATTGACACTCCACCCCCACCACCCCTGGCCCGCGGAGTCTCCACGTAATGTCATGTGGCCCTTCCCGGTTTGTAATTGAATATCCCTGATCTAGACTATAAGACAGAACCCCTAGAAAAGATGTAAACTAATGTTAAACTAAGGTGTGTCTGTAATCAGCATTCCAGATGATCAGTCATTCAGTAAGAATCAGTCAGTCTTGTTTGAACATAGACCACAGAAAGCTGATGAGAGTTGTCTCAGGATTAGAAAGACCATCAGCTAAAGGCTAGAAGACCATCTCCATCGACTAAAGGCAGGGCTGTACGTTAGCTTATAGCACTGGTGCTACAGAGGTTGCAGGTTTTGTAGCACAGAACAAAAAGTTGCTAGCTTGGCAAGTCAGACTATATAAGTCTGCAGAGCAGAACCGACTGTCTCGTTCACTATGCTGAAAAGTTGTAGCACCAGCATAAAAATTCTGTTACAATCTCTAAAAGCCAAAATGAGTACTTATCATTTTTAAACATACTGACAAAGTGCTTATGATGAAAACACTTATGCTTCAAGTGTGAGTGTGTTAAGAAATGTGTGCAACTAGTGTTTTACTGTAGTGTGCGTAATGTATGAGTTTTAGAAAAAGCCATGGACAATATTCTAGTTTGTATGCATATATATAGTGATGTGTGGTTGGTGAGTTATCTGATTTGATCTTTTTCTGTGCTTCAATACAGTACCGGAAGGGGCGGGGCCACAGGAGTGGCACTGGCCACCCTTGAAATCTGATTGGCCACCCTGCCTGGCCACGCCCACCAGGACTGTCAATCAGTTTGTTCGTAGAGTGTCGCTTTGCCAAAAACCACAAAAACAGATGTTTTCAGCTGTCATAATCTTTGGTGTATTGTTAATAAAATGCAGAAACCCTAACCCTAACACTTCAATAAATAAATAAGTTATAAAAACTTTGGTCTGCTGTCCATTGCAATCCAAGACTGCAGAGCATTTAATTAAAATTGACCTTTTAGTGTGCCACCCTTTTACAGTCTTTGGCCCAGCCAGGCCCCCCAAGAGAAAAATTCTAGACACGCCCCTGAGTACTGCCAGAAGAGATGTTGAGCCTTAGCATCATAAATGAACCACGGAAAGTCCTTTTCCCTCTGAGTGTTGAACGTTTTTCCAATCTCGGACGTACCTTGGTTTGGTGCAGGATAGGGTTGAACAATTTGTAACTTTTTTCCAATCGCCCATCGCTAGTCCAAAAATCAACGATGGGCGATTTATTCACACAGGTGACATTAACATTTTTGCGGGTGGAGCAATGTAAACAAGCACAAACTGATTTGCCAAATTAGAACTCAAAAGTCAAAAAATGGAGGAAGTGGTTGCCAGTATTTGGGATTACTTAGGCTTTAAACAGGCCCCTTGTGCAGACGTAGAGTGTAAGCAAAGGACTCAAACATCTACGAGTTCAGCATCTTGCTGAGTATACTAAGCTAATGCAGAGCTATCAGCTGCTGCAGCTCCGTCTCCAAATCGCTCAAAAAGGCTTCAATCTGCAGCAGACATTTATTTTATGGAAGCAGCATGTTCACTTAAGGAGGTATTTTTTAAATTTTTGTTTAATTTTGTATTTGTTGTCTCATACTTAGCTGAATCTGTAAGACAGATAAATGCTGGACGGGTGTTCCGAATCAGCAAAAAAGTAACTTGCAAAGGTGTCGCACACGTGCTACGTCTAAAAATTGTTTATCGCAGAGACATTTTTTTCAAAGCACGTGCAACATTTATGTCACACTGCACAGCCCTGAAAGGCAAAAATAACTATTTACATCAGCTCAACTATACTGCCTTCTAGATGATAGAAGAATGTCTCAAGCAGCTCAATGCTCCTGTGACTACAGGAGGACATCAAGTTAAATGTCCAGAGGACCCAAGACATCCCTTGATGTGGACACCAGAAGACATGGAGTCCAAAGTGGATCAGATGAATAATCTGGGTAGGAGAGAACAAGCCGAGGAAACCATCTAAAACAATTGAAGCAAATTCTGTCACTTCTGATAATTAAAAAATAAAACTATAATGAGTTTCATGGAAGAAGCTCCAGGAGGCTCTACTACTGACAGAAAAACAAAAACAACAGACTGGAATTCACCAAAACGCATGCTGTTGAGCCATAAAGCGTCTGTGAAAATGTCCTTTAGTAAATCACATCAGCTGTATGAACACTGGACGCAGCATCACAGCCGGCACGGTGAGGAAAGAGCCAGAGAAACTCAAACTAAATACTAAGTTACAGGTTCCATCGTTAGAGACCAGCTCTGGATCATCTGGAGCCTTTTTTATTAGATCTTCACCGACACAGAGATGCTGTTTTGGAGGAAAACTAAAGTTTTTTTCTGTTAACATTTTATTGTGTAAAATCTTGAATTATAAATTAAATAATTCAACACCAGCTTCAACTTAAGCTTCAACTTATTCAGAGAGATTTTAACAATGATCAATAAGAGACATTTTAACAGTCATTTATAGGATATATTTCGGTGTTAAACAATAATCTATATATTTTAATGTTAATCTTTAGTGCCTATAAAAAGTATTCACCCCTTAGATGTTTTCCCTTTTTATTGCTTTTATAAATCAATTTAAAAAAAAACTTAATTTGGCTCCTTTGACAAAAAGTGACCTAAAAACCCTTTAATGTCAATGTGAAAACTGACATTTAAAAATAATGATCTCAACAATCATTATTTTAAATGCTTTATTTTAAATCTTAAATCCATCCAATTGATGGTTTAATATTAATATCAGTACATTAATAATGATCTTTAATGAGCTCAGACTATGAACTTAAGTCAAATCTACTCTGAAGGTTCATAAAGACCGTATGAAGATTGGGAATGCCTTCCAACTTTATTGGCCAACAAATAGTTAAATGTATCTTTCTTTTTAACCAGCATTTCCAGAAATTCCTCTATTCTCGGCTGAACTTAGACCGAACCCCATGTCTGACATGTGAGCCAAGCCAAGTCTTCCATGGGAGACTAGGGTTTCAGGGGCCTAAGAGACGAGCCTTCATTCTGAGAGCACAGGTCTCAGAAGAAACAAAATCAACTAGTTTAACACCCGAGTTCATTGTGAACCATCATTTTTATTGGACAGCAAGAGTTTCTATTTGTCTCTAATTGTGTTGCTCATGATTAATTTATAAAAGTAATAAAAGGGGAAAACATCCAAAGGGGTGAATACTTTTATAAGCACCATATCTGAGATATTTTGGCAGTGATCTATACATGAGACATTTTAACGTTAAAAGATGATCTACAGTATAGGAGACATTTTAAACTCTGGCCTCTCCATCATCCATGTGGGACATTTCCTGTAAACAGGTAAACAAATGAAATGAACGCCATAACTAATCCTAACCTGTGTTTGATCCTCCCTGGCCTTGGCTCTGGGTTAGTCAGGGTTAAATGCTACTGGTAGACTATTTACTCTCATTGTAAACATAGTGCTCATAGAGCAGACTGAAGCATATGAAGTGCCATGTTGGACCTAAAGCATTGTGTTGGAGGTGATGGATGAAGAACTTAACACTTAAATGAGTTTGGACACAAGTGGCTCAGAACTTGGCATCTGGAGGAGAAACAACGCCATCGGAGATGGGTGGGTGTCGGATGCAGATGCAAAAAAACAATAATCACATGCACACTTCTAGAGACACGGTTGTAGGGAGCATATTCACCATCTTCTGAACTGGCTTGTTTTCACTTCTTACAGCTAGAGCCTCGTATTCTGTCTGTCCTGTCAGCAGACTAACGGTTTGCTGGTTGGCCCTCTGCCTTGGAAAAAAATGAAAGAGAGACTTGGCAAAGAGTGTAACAGGGTTCTGGGGTGTGGGGGTGAGGTTAGCGCTATAAAGGTGACTTACTTCAGAGACAAATGTAAAATGTTTCCTTTAAAAACCTGTGGTGGGATTTGATTGGCTGAGGAGAAACACAGCTGGGAGTGGGGTGAGGGATTTCTAAATGTCTGGTGTTTCATTTCTAAAACAACATGTTTACAGATCCAGGTTGCCTCAACTCCAACATGATTAAAGGTATAGAACTTGCCTTCTTCCTCTGGGGGGGGTTGCTGGTGTGAGGCGATGTGCTGCTGTCGGTGTACCCCACTCCGTAATAAGGGTCCCCATAAGGGGACATAGAGCCAGAGCCTGGCCCCTGGACGCTCATGGAACTGTGTAATGAGTCTGAAGGAGAGCAGACTCCATCAGCCTGAGGGGGGCGCCGATCACCGCTGACAGGATTCCCCAGGTTGGCATTGAGGGGGGAGCAGGTGTAGATGAGGTTGAACTCAGTCTTGAAGGCCTGCTCACCCCTTTGAGAGTCTGAGGAAGGACAGGATGAGACAGGCAACTGGCCCTGGGAATCTTGACCTGAAGAAACCCCATGAATGCAAAAGTCATCTGAGGTCAGGGCTACAGGGCTCTCCAAGCTGGAAGGAAGTGACAGCTCCAGGAATGAAGGCCTGGAAGCATCAAATTCAGCCTGAAGGGCAGGCTGGTGGAGGAAGAGAGAGGAAATGCTTAGAGAGAATTCAGAACAAGTTGATAAAACAGACATATTTACTGACTAGTACCCAACACTCTGAGGTAAAGAGATGAGAACAAACCTCTGGAGAGATGGACTCTGGTCGGTGTACAGGAGAAGCCTCGGGGGAGGAGATGTTCTACAGACAGAAATGAAATAAGAATGGTTTCACTGGTTAACTATCCAATCAGAGTGTATGATGGTAAATAGGGCTGTGCGATATGACGAAATGGACGATAGAAAATGTCTACCGTCAGATAAAAAGCTCTATCGTTTAAGCCACGATAGAAGTTTTACAGCATAATGCACTTTACGGGATGTTCATGAACGCACCGCGCAGTAACGCATAAACAAACATGGAGGCAGACGGTAGTGGACGCGTTTTAGACCAGAGTCAACAGGATAGCCAGCTAACCCAAACCGAGGAGCTTGTACCTAAAAGAGGGACAACTTCTGTGTCATCGATGTGGTTTAAATATAAAAAGACCGACATGGACCAGACAGCAGCTGTTTGTAAAGTTCGCCGGCTCCCGGTCCAAACAACGGTCTCCGACGCCACTAATATATTTTATCACCTGCACAAAAACCACGTCGAAGAATACAGAGACAGTCAAAGAGTAAAAGCTGCAAAAGCAGCGTTGAGTGTTGGAGTAAGAGCTCAGAATAAACTCCAGACGCTGCTACAGGTTTTTACCTGCAGCACGTCATGTAGCGTCTAGCTGCCAGCTGAGCGGGGATGGAAGGAAGGAGGAGGTTACTGCTGCTGTTACCAGGCACTTATACAAAGATATGGCTCTAATCTACACGGTGGAGAAACGTGAGTTTAGTGAGTTACACTCAAACCCAGATATGAAACACCCAGCTGAAAACATCACTAAAGTCATGTTACTGATCTATATGCTGCATGTCGGGCCACAGTGGAGGAGGACATTCATAAGGAGGTGTTCTATCGCATGTTTATCGTTATCGGGATATAAAATGAGCTATATCGGAATATAGCCTTTTGGCCATATTGCCCAGCCCTAATGGTAAATGTCCTGTATTTATAGAGAGCTTTCAAGAGCGTTCTACACTCCCCAAAGCGCTGTACAACACAAACAGTCATTCACACACTGTGGTGATGAACTACATTGTAGCCTCAGCTGCACTGGGGCACACTGACGGAGGCGGGGGTGTCATGCACCCTCCAAGTCCCTCAGACCACCACCAGTAGACAAGGTGGGTGAAGTGTCTTCAAGGACACAACGACAAAGTAACCGGAGCTGGGATAGAACCGGCGACCCTCCGGTTGCCAGACCGGTCACTCTACCAACTGAGCTACACTCCGCCTGAAGACTAACGCTCTCAGGTCATTAGGCCAAGATGGTTTCCACCTGATCAGCAGTAAATAAACTAAGGCTGCTACAAACAAATATTTTAAATGTTGACTAATCACCGATTATTTTTGCAATTAGTCGAGTAATCAGATCATGTGTACACTGGACATCAAACGTAATGCTTACTACACCGTAGGTCTGGGCGAAAAATCTATTGAATAAATTAATTTGAATTTTTTTGTAGTGGGTGATTTAAAAAATAAGTAAATCTTGTTTTTGTGTAATGGCGCATTTTTGGCTCCCCAAAGCTTCTGTAGCGTTTCACATAGCAGTATGGCAAGCAACAACAACATCATAGCACACATAAAACAGCAACAGTAGCATGGCTACTGGTGAGAGTGAGAAGGAAGTAGGGATGTCACGGTGTGAAAATTTACCTTCACGGTTATTGTGACCAAAATTATCACAGTTTTCGGTATTATCGCGGTATTTTTTTAAGGGTGTTGAATATGTTCAACTAGACAACTAAATAAACCTCTATATCAGGAAAGCTTGTGTCCTTCCAGTGAGCTTTTCAGATTTGGGGAGATGTCATCAGGCAGTAATCATTGTTAAATTCATAATAATTCATAATCAGCATTGGTGACTGTAGATCAGTTGACCAACACCCTATTGTACTGCATTGGCCACCGTACTTGACAACCTCGTTGCTATGGTTACCCGTAGTACGTTACGCCACGATGGTATTCTCTCTGTACTGCTCCTGCTCCCCGCAGCATGCTTAATAAACGATCAGTTATTTTCTGCTAAGCTGGAGTTCTGGTGTACTTATTTTGACATGCTTCATTAAGCAGCATCAACAGCGACCAACTTTTATCTGCCCGCTGTGAGCCCCGTAGCGTCATTTCAATATGGGGGTGTCTGCGACACGGTTAATATAAGTTCTCATATTTCAGCTAAAATGCTAACGTTACCTTCCATTGACTGTAGAGTTGTGAGTGACGGTCACGCAGATGTGTGATGAGACTCGTGTTGCTGCCTTTAGCAGACACTTTTCTCCGGCACGTTCTGCAAACTGGTTAGCCATCTTCAATCAACTGTCCCTTGGTATTTTTCAAACTACAAAGTGTGCATGTATGGAAAGATGGTACGGTGGCTGATAAGGGTCATCGCGTCTACATTGTGTTGGCAGAGTTCCTGTCTACCGTGTCTTTGGCACTACAATTTTAGTGAAGGAAAAATGGGACATCAGACGTACTCATCTTTCTGACGGATGACTCAATCACTGCACTTCTCTGCTAAGCAGCGAGCTCATTCCATACTGAGAGATAGTGAGTGGGTTGGGCCTTTTACCGTCACTTTTATTATGACGTAATCCTCATTCACAAATACAAACACCTGTGAACACTTGGTTCAACACCCCCTCTTGTACACAGGTTGATAGAACACAAAATACAAACAAAAACAAACAAAAAAATATATATATATACAGTCTACATTCCAAACATGAATGCTGAGAATTTGTCCAGCTTTATCTTTGAAACTGGTTTTGTCATCATGTCTGCAACCATTGCTTCTGTTGGACAAAACTCAACAAGTACTCTCCCTTCATGTACTACTGATCTTATAAAATGGTACCTTACATCAATGTGTTTACATCTTTGTCTGTTCACTGGATTTCTTGACAAGGCGATTGTTCCCTGATTGTCCTCAAATATTGTAGGTGTTACATATCCATACATATCCATGTCCTGAAGCAAATAAGTCAAATACATACATTCCTGAACTGTTGCAGCTAATGCCATGTATTCGGCCTCACAAGTTGATAATGCTGTAGTTGTCTGCTTTTTGGTTTTCCATGAAATCAAAGGACCGTTTTGAGTTAGGCTTACACAATAACCTGTCATACTGCGTCTATCAGAGACATCGGATGCCCAGTCTGCATCACTGTATGCTTGTAGACCTAGTTTTCCATTTGAACATTTTCTGAAACACAGTTCTTTCTCCTGGCTACCTTTCAAGTACCTTAAGACTTGTTTTACAGTTGTCCAATCATCAGCGGTTGGTGCATTGAAATGTTGTGACAGTTTACTGACAACATAACTTAAATCTGGTCTGGTACAATAACTCAAATAAATCAGACATCCAACTGCTTCTCGATATTTCCTTGGATCTGGTAATGTCTCACAATCGCCAGAACAAACCCATTTCTGCTCACAAGGCGTTAATCTTGGCTTACAGTTTTGCATGTCAAATCTTTTGAGAATGTTTTCGACATATGTTTTCTGAGTCATTTTAATACAATCATTTTCCTGAAGAAAATCTATTCCTAGAAAATGGTTTAGTTTCCCTAGATCTTTCATTTGAAATTTAGAAGACAGCACTTCTTTCACGCCTGAAAGTACTTTTTCATTGTTAGCAGCGATCAGTAAATCATCAACCCACACTATAATGATTACTTTTTCACTTTCGGACTCTCTTGAATAGACACAATGATCAGCAGCATTTTGTCTAAATCCAGAACTGCTTAAATAATCATGTAGTGTTTTATTCCAATTACGACCTGATTGTTTCAGCCCATAAAGTGATTTGTTTAGTTTGTACACCAGTTTATTATTCTCACTTGATTCTGCTTCAAAACCTTCTGGCTGTTCTATGTATATTTCCTCATCTATTGTTGCATGTAGATAAGCTGTTTTTACATCCATTTGATGCAACAACATGTCTTCTTGAACCACTTTCTGCATCAGGATCCTCACACTTGCCAAACTAGCAGTAGGTGAAAATGTCTCCGCATAGTCAACTCCTTTTGTTTGACTAAAACCTCTGGCCACAAAACGAGCTTTGTATCTGTTTGAGCCATCAGAGTTCTTTTTAATGGTATAAATCCATTTCCCCCCCGACTACCTTTTTACCCTCTGGTAAAGTGGTTAGTTAAGGTAAATGTGTCATTCTCCTTTAGGGACTGGATTTCCTCACTCATTGCTTTCTCCCACTCTTTTGACTAATTTGACACAATAGCTTCCCTGAATGATGTTGGTGCATCACACAACATTCTGTAACAATAATCCAGATTGGTTGATATTTGTTCACCTTCACACTCTTTCACATCTGTGACATAGTCACTCAAATAATCAGGTCTCTTTCTGACTCTTGATGGGTACCGTTTAGTTTCAACATCAGCTTTTTCCTCATCTTTAAGCTCAGAACCTGTTTGACTAGTTTGACTTATATCTGGAGTATCTTCAACTTGCAAAGTAATTTTTCCTTCCTTCTTCTGATTAGATTCTCTGTCTTTCCTAGACTCAAACTCCTCCTCAAAAATGTGATCACTCTGTGTTTGTTGATCTGTTGTAGCTGGATTTAACATTTTTATCAATCTGTGTTTTTCAACCTTGCCTGTT
>SSNR01000251.1:733127-751136 GCA_006937965.1 Callopanchax toddi | reverse complement strand
TTGTCTTGTTCAGAACTGCTGCTGATTTGTGCTCCCGATTGTGGCTGCTGTTTTATGCCAGAGCCAATTAGGCATGTGGTGAGGAGGTGGAGGACAGGTAAGACTGGGGTACCCTGTACATTCTGCTCACGTAGTTATTCTTTGTCTAGAAACACTAGGTAAGCAGAGGGTGCCTCCTCATGTAATGTTTTACCTCATCCTTTTGTAGATTAGTTAAGTAGGTCTTGATTTGTTGATTTTAAGGTTAAAGAATAGAGATAGCTAGGGTTTGTTTTGTTATCTTTATTTCTTTGATTTCAGGCACCTTCTACGTTCCCTCCTCCTCCCACTTGGATTGTACATAGTGTATATACTTTGTAAATAAACCTTTCATTTTGACTTTTGAAACCTCTTGTCTCCTCTCCTCTTTGTGATTGGTATTGTTACAACCCTCCTCCTAGACGGGGTTCGTAACACCTTGGATCTGGTAATGTCTCACAATCGCCAGAACAAACCCATTTCTGCTCACAAGGCGTTAATCTTGGCTTACAGTTTTGCATGTCAAATCTTTTGAGAATGTTTTCGACATATGTTTTCTGAGTCATTTTAATACAATCATTTTCCTGAAGAAAATCTATTCCTAGAAAATGGTTTAGTTTCCCTAGATCTTTCATTTGAAATTTAGAAGACAGCACTTCTTTCACGCCTGAAAGTACTTTTTCATTGTTAGCAGCGATCAGTAAATCATCAACCCACACTATAATGATTACTTTTTCACTTTCGGACTCTCTTGAATAGACACAATGATCAGCAGCATTTTGTCTAAATCCAGAACTGCTTAAATAATCATGTAGTGTTTTATTCCAATTACGACCTGATTGTTTCAGCCCATAAAGTGATTTGTTTAGTTTGTACACCAGTTTATTATTCTCACTTGATTCTGCTTCAAAACCTTCTGGCTGTTCTATGTATATTTCCTCATCTATTGTTGCATGTAGATAAGCTGTTTTTACATCCATTTGATGCAACAACATGTCTTCTTGAACCACTTTCTGCATCAGGATCCTCACACTTGCCAAACTAGCAGTAGGTGAAAATGTCTCCGCATAGTCAACTCCTTTTGTTTGACTAAAACCTCTGGCCACAAAACGAGCTTTGTATCTGTTTGAGCCATCAGAGTTCTTTTTAATGGTATAAATCCATTTCCCCCCCGACTACCTTTTTACCCTCTGGTAAAGTGGTTAGTTAAGGTAAATGTGTCATTCTCCTTTAGGGACTGGATTTCCTCACTCATTGCTTTCTCCCACTCTTTTGACTAATTTGACACAATAGCTTCCCTGAATGATGTTGGTGCATCACACAACATTCTGTAACAATAATCCAGATTGGTTGATATTTGTTCACCTTCACACTCTTTCACATCTGTGACATAGTCACTCAAATAATCAGGTCTCTTTCTGACTCTTGATGGGTACCGTTTAGTTTCAACATCAGCTTTTTCCTCATCTTTAAGCTCAGAACCTGTTTGACTAGTTTGACTTATATCTGGAGTATCTTCAACTTGCAAAGTAATTTTTCCTTCCTTCTTCTGATTAGATTCTCTGTCTTTCCTAGACTCAAACTCCTCCTCAAAAATGTGATCACTCTGTGTTTGTTGATCTGTTGTAGCTGGATTTAACATTTTTATCAATCTGTGTTTTTCAACCTTGCCTGTTTTTGGAAAATAGATAATATATGCTGGACTATTTCTGTCATATCCCAAGAAAATACCTTTATCACATCTTGGATCCAGTTTTCCTCGGTTTTGTTTATAAGCATAGCACAATGATCCGAACTTTTTCATTCTGGAAAGGTCGGGACGTTTCCCGGTCAACATCATATAAGGTGTCTGACCTGTGCGTTTGTTGTAACATCGATTCCTGATTACCCCTGCTGTTTGTACTGCGTACGGCCATAATGACTTTGGTAATTCACTCTCTATCAACATACACCTTGCCATATCAAAGAGAGTGCGCCAGTTTCTCTCTGCTGTTCCGTTTTGATGAGGCGAATACGGGGCTGATGTTTCATGTCTAATGCCGTGTCTACTTAATAGATTTCGGAACTGCCTGCCTGTAAATTCCGTTCCATTATCTGAACGAATGCACTTGATTTTTCCATATGGTGCCATATCTGAAATAAACCTCTCTGTTGCTTGAGTCGTATCACTTTTCTGTTTCAGATTATACACAAATGTCGCACCTGAAAAATCATCTACAAAAGACAGAACGTACTTGAAACCTTCTTTAGAGTTTGGTGTAATCGGACCGGCTAAATCCGTATGTACCAACTCTAATGCTGCGCTGGCCTTTTCATCTAGTTCTCGGTTCCTAGTTTGGATGAACTTTCCTTGAATACAAGCTTCACATTGTATATTTTTGTTCATTTTACCCTTAATGCTCATCCCATCAACAACATTTTGCAGTTTTTGAATGTCATCATAATTACAGTGCCCTAGAATTTCATGCCATGTTTGCATATCAAAACATCCATTACATTTATCTTCAAACTCTTGTACAGTGTTTATAAAGAACAGTCTTTCATGTTCATATATTGGGAACTTAGTTCCGTCAACATGTTTAAGAAAACTGTCTCCATGTTTGAAAATCACGGTGGCCCCATTACTAGTAGCAGCTTTTACTGACAAAATGTCCTGTGGAAATGATGGTATATACAGTGCTTGTTTCAATGTTACCTTGTGGCTGCGTCCATTACTGTCGATCATACTTATCTCGGCATCACCTCGCCGTTTTGCAGCTCCTCTGCTCCTCCTTCCGTCCGCCAGCTCTACACAGTGCGCCTCCGGTCGAAACGTGTCATCAAACGTCTTAAAGTTCTCGATCTTCGTGATAATGTGTGATGTCGCTCCTGTATCCACTAGTAGCTGTTTATTCAACATCCCTTGTCCTTCATCCCAAATATTCTGGAGTTTGGAACCGGTTTTGAACGCGTAGTCCTTGTTGTCATCCTCCACAACCCCTCGCGCTTCATCTTGTTTTGGTTTTCTTCTGCAGGTTGCGTCTTTATGTGTATTGCTCCGGCAATAACTGCACCACACCTTCGATCGGCACATTCTCGCAGTGTGTCCCTTCCGTCCACATTTGAAACACACAATCTCTTTATTCTTTGATTTCTTGTCTCCTGTTCTCCATGAATCCGCATCCTGGTCCGGTTGCACCTTTGTCCTCATTACGTTGTCATCTGTCACAGCTGCACGCATTCTCTCCGTTTCTTCGTAACTTCTCAGTTTGGCTTTAAACTGTGAAAATGTCATCTTTGCTTCACTCTGTGTGACGTGCACAATAAGGGGTTTATATGTCTCTGGTAGGCCCTTCATTATCATGGCGATCAGAAGTCCGTCAGTTAGTGACTCACCGGCATTTTTTAAGGCAGTGATTATTGCTTCTGCTCGGATAATATAATCCGTCACACTTTCATTCCTTTCATTCATGAGAGAGGTCAGTTCAGTGTATAGGCTTATGATTCTTGGCTTGCCCACTCCCGCATAATAATCTCTCAAAATCTTCAACGCTTTCCGACCGTCATCCACAGCATCTCTCATGACTAACGATAAACTTTTGTCATCTAAAAACTGAATCAGTTCTGCATACGCCTCTGCGTTTTTGCCAACATATTCTTCATCGGCTTCTTCTTCATCTTCAGTCTCTTCCGACTTTAAGATGACATCTTTCAAGCCTTGTAATCTGAGATAACCCAGAAACTTTGTTTCCCATATCTCATATTTTCTTTCATCTCCATCAAACTGTAAACGGGAATATCGACCACCCGTTTCCGCAGTGCGTCTCTCCATCGTGCACAAAGACGCTCATTCACTAGTTGTGCCAAACGTTTCACACTCGCACCCGTCAGGGACTTGTTGACTCATGTGGCGCTGCCCCTCCTTTGGCGACTGCAAGCGTTCTTTGCTGCTGTCCTGGGCCCATAACCTGTTGGCAGAGTTCCTGTCTACCGTGTCTTTGGCACTACAATTTTAGTGAAGGAAAAATGGGACATCAGACGTACTCATCTTTCTGACGGATGACTCAATCACTGCACTTCTCTGCTAAGCAGCGAGCTCATTCCATACTGAGAGATAGTGAGTGGGTTGGGCCTTTTACCGTCACTTTTATTATGACGTAATCCTCATTCACAAATACAAACACCTGTGAACACTTGGTTCAACACATTGCGAACGCGGTAACCCACCAAGATTTTTTTTCTTTTTAAACAAGACGGTAATTATTATTGTCAACATTTTTACCGGAGTTTACTGCTACACCAGTAACCATGACAGCCCTAGTGGGAAGTTTGTTTCCCAAGAAAGGAATAAAATCCTCTGTTGTTTGGAACTGCTATGGGTTTTGCTGCGCCAGACGTGGAGAAGTGAACCCACGCTGCAACATTTGCCTATTTCTCCCAGAAATGGGGGTTACATTTGTCTTGCTATTGATTAAATAAAAGCAAAACTTGCTTTAAGTTGCCTGCCGTTTGTACTTATTGCTTTCCTTAATAAGTGTGTGGGGGTCGGAAAAAAATCGTAAATCAAATTTTTAAAAATTTTATCTGAGATTTTATATTTAGGCCATGTCGCCCAGCCCTAATGGAGCTGCTCTTATATAATTATCATTAGCTACAGCTTGAAGTGTTTAAGGTATGTGCCAACTAAAAATAAAGACAGTATGATATTTGCAGCCTGTAGCACCAAATAAATCTTTAACTGTAGAATAAAATGCAACATTCCCATAAGTGTTCAAAAGTGCTGTTTGCTTCATGGAGCCGAACACACAGAGTTTAGACCTGCTGCACAGCATGCAGTGCATCACAAACAGAAAGGCAGACAAGGCAGTGGAGTGGCAGTTTGAGAGGAAAACAGCTTGAACAAAATAAATGAGGCGTCAACAACTAAATTCGTAGCCGACGATTTTAATAGCCAACGTGATCGTGACTAACTGACTAATAGCCTCTGTGCACGCATCAGTTCCGTGTTTGGCGTGAGGATGGTACGAGACTTCCGGTCTCTGTGCTAACAATGGGAGGTGGGAATTTGATCTTGTTGATACTGTACAGAATGGTACACAGCAGTGGTGGTTAGACCTGCTATCAGTATCAATCAATCAATCAAATTTTATTTATAAAGCACTATTCATGCCTGGGGCAGCTCAAAGTGCTATACAGATTTAAAACAAAAATAAAACAATTCCATAAAAATAAAAACTGTGCAAATTTAGCTGGCAGAGTGTTAAGATAGAGACAACACAGTGTTAGGATAGAGACAACACAGTGTTAGGATAGAGACAACACAGTGTTAGGATAGAGATAACACAGTGTTAGGATAGAGATAACACAGTGTTAGGATAGAGATAACACAGTGTTAGGATAGAGACAACACAGTGTTAGGATAGAGACAACACAGTGTTAGGATAGAGACAACACAGTGTTAGGATAGAGACAACACAGTGTTAGGATAGAGACAACACAGTGTTAGGATAGAGATAACACAGTGTTAGGATAGAGACAACACAGTGTTAGGATAGAGACAACACAGTGTTAGGATAGGATATCCTTACTTCAAATTGAAGTGGTGTGTTGCAGCGGCTGGTGCACAGCAAGGGTGTTGGTGAATAGGCCAGACCATTTGACAGCAAGGATCCATGGGGAGTGTTCAGCAGCGGGTTCAGGGAGTCCTCAGGAAGCGGCGGTGAGATCGGCGAAAGGGGGCGGAGCAGGTGGTCTGGGGGCACTGGTCTGATCTCAGTCATATACTTGTAGTGCCGCTTTTTAAAGGGTGCACTGGTTTCTGATGGTAAAAATCAAGAAAAGCAGATAAATTCTCCTAACTGGGGACAACCTCTTCCAACATCAACACAATGTGATATATAAAGAGCTTCTACAGTGGAGAAAATAAGCATTTGACACTCCTGCGATATTTCCAGTTTTATTTTTATGATGGAGAAGAAACAATAAAGGCCCTAACACAGAACCTTTCAGGACACTTTGGGTAAGGGAGGTGGTCCTATACTTGGAAACTGCCATAGAGAAGAATGTTCAGACAGATATGAAGAGAACCACTCCAGCTCAGATCTGGATAGGTCTACCCAATGTCTCAACCACAGAGTAACAGTAAATTGTCAATGGTGTCAAAAGCTGCAGTCAGGTCCAGTAGAACCAGAACAGAACCTGCATCATTTTGAATCAGAATGTCACTGGAGATGAGCAGTGCCAGTAGAATGAGCTGTACAGAAACCTGACTGAAAACTATCAGAGATGTTCTGTTCATCCAGAACTGCTTTGAAATGTTTAACCACAACCTTTTCCAGGATCATGGAAATAAAGGATGGATGGGGCCATGTGTCACCAGATTTTGTTCAACAACCTCCTTCCCTCAGTAAGAGCACTGAAGATGGGACGTGGCTGGGTCTTCTAGCATTAACAACAGTGTTGTTTTTGTTAATGATGGTGATGACAAAATTATTTTGTTGATGGTCCTTTTTTCATGAAAATAACTAAACGGGGACAAGCTAAATATGGCTCTTTGATGACTAAAACATGATGAGAGGTGTTTGAATTTTCGTTAACAACATGAGACTGGACAAAAATGTTAGTGTCTGTCAGACATTTTTGTCTATTGTGTGTAATCTGTCTGTCAAAAGCTAACAAGCATCAGCCATGCTGTTACATCTTATCCTTGTATGGTCACAACCACCTGACATGCAGCGCACATTCTGCACAACACACCTGGGATCACTTATTTCAAAACTTGCAAATGCGCTCTCTGCGCGTGCTCACCAAACACTGTGTGTGTAAACTCAGTCACAGTCACTCACCAGATGCTTCGTTACTTGCAAAACCCGTTTCACTCACTCAGTACAGAAACACCTTCTCACAGCGTATTTTTTTTACTCGTGAATTATAACTTCTCCTCTTGTATCAAGTTTATGTGCTTGGTGTCTGGTGTGCACGTGCAGAACATGCATTTGCGAGTGTTGAAACTAAATAAACAACATAAACACGCAGGGATTTCTGTCCAGGCAGCAAGTGATTCTAATTTTCAAAACTTATTGACCCATACTATTTTGTTGACTAAAACAAGACTAAAACCTTTTTGAGTTTTCATCGACTAAAACTGGTCTAAAACTATCACATATAGAAATGACTAAAATATGACTAAAACTAATCAGCATTTTCATCCAAAAGACTAAGACTCAAATAGCTGCCAAAACCAACACTGCATGAGAATGATCACGTCGAGCACAACTGAACACAGTTCAGCAGGTAGCAGAGGTGAGAATCTATTTTAAACTGAACCAGATTCTCAAAACCACCACCTACCCACTACATGCTGTGGGAAATCAACAAAGAAGAACCTTCAGCCAGAGGCTGTAGAGACAGATCGATACAGGAACTTGTTTCTGCCAGCAAGAATTAGACTGATTAACAAATAATACAAATAAATAAATAATTTCCTTGTTGAAATTTTGTTTGAATTTAACTCAATTTAACTGTGCTGCTGTATCCATCTGTCCTTTGTAAGCGGGAAAATTTGAAAATAATCTGTGGTGTATCGATTACTTATTTTCTCCACTGTATCTGGGCTGAGGTCACATGACTGCAGGAAAACATCCAGTTAGAGACCTATTCATTCATCCAGTTCTGCTCTATGGTTTCAGAACTGACCATAATAAATGGATCTTCCACACAGAGGCATTGGTCACATACCATTGCAGAGGGGGTTGGGAGTGGACCTGCTACTGGTGCTCTGTTGGGAGGAGGTTGATTCTGTGCCGTCCTCTACGCTGGTCGAGCAGCTCTCGTCCTCCATCTGCTTTATCCATCTCTGCACGAAGACAAACAACTGCTAGTTAACCAAATCAGCCAAGATGTTACAGATACATTAAGTCCAGAACCACAACATTTACTCTCTAAATGTTGTAATGCATCTTAGAAAGGTCATTTTTCTGTCTGTGCAGTCCCATTTCTCACACTGGGCTTATCTTTTTTAAGGGTCTCATAGCAGCTTTTTATCTTAATTTCTAAAATGCAGCATGTATCAGTCAGGCTGTCAGAAAAAACAAAAGATCAGCATTCTGTTTAGCAATGAGGAGGACACGGCAGCAGTGTGATTTACGAGTTATTTTCATATCTAAATTAACAGTAGACCCCCTCTAACTAATGTTTAGTTAGTGTCATTTGTTTAAGTGGTTGTTCATTTAAAGATGCTGTCTGGAGAATTTCAGCGAGACAGAACTTTTAAATCAAATGTACCAAGGCCCCTCCAAAAACACCTGTTCTCCCCCCTCCTGCTCCCTCTAACCACATCTCAACAATTGTGCATGCGCATCACTCTGGTCTCTAATGCGTTTAGTTGTCAAACTTTTCTTTGTTTTTCTTTCTGAAGTTGATGTAGGCCTCGGTAGCTGGGAAATGGATAGCTTTATAGGAGAAGTTTGTGCCGACTTCTCCATGACCGGCCACGCTCTTCCAGTATGGCGACTGTAAACAAGAAGACATGGGGCGTCCTGTGCGCGGCCCCACCTTTACAGGTTTGCGCAATGCGCATGCATGTTGTTGACAGCCAACAATGCAGAAACTCAAATTCTACTGGATTAAAAAATTCACCGGCCAGTGTGAATTTTTAGGGGTCTATGGGAGGAAGAAGGGTCTTCAAAAGAATAGCAAATGTTGTGGAACCCTACCATATATCATAGTTTAGAACTGAACCATCATTTGAAACATTTATGAAACTTTGATACATAAATAAATGCTTCAGACTCCAGCTTTAAGGAGAGGGTGCTCGCTGCAGAACCAGAAAGGTGGAGCTGCACCAGGTGCAGCCACGCCCTGACCCTCACCCTCACCCTAACCATAACCCTAACCTGGGCCGGGCTGACTCTGGTTGAATGGGCGAGGCTGCACCTGGTTCAGCTCCAACTTCTGGTGCAGCTCCACCTTTGTGGTTCTGCAGCGAGCACTACTTGGCTTTAAGTCCTAAGAGACTTGTGGTGAGGAGAGACCTGAAGCCCAGAACAAGAGGTGGATATCCACTGAAATAATCACTGACTAACCAGGAATTAAAATGACAGATTAGTCACCTACCAGAATAATCACTAGTTGCAGTCGTATCACAAACACATCAGAGACTAAGTTAAGGCTAGTTCACACGGCCGGATTTTTAACCCGATTCTCCTCCTCCGACAATCTTAAGACGCGCCTGATCGTTAAAGATAATCTTATCAGATCATCCTCTCGTGTGTGGTGGGTTAAGAGTGCTCTGGTCCGCTCGGAACGCCGTCAGAACCGCTCCGATCGCAAATCTGTGAAATCAAACATGTTGGATTGTCTAGACCCGATATCGCAGCGTGTGGTGTCCCCCGAGAATCTGCCTGTGGAGATCGACGTGTAGCCAATCAGAGAGCGAGTTGATAGACTCTGCTGCGCGGAGCAAAATTAATCTCTCATCAAAACAGCTGCTCGGATTATTTAAAACTGTCACAAGTTCATTTTCCTCACCTCGCCTTCTTCCGGGTCCGGGTCGCGGGGGCAACCGGGCATCCCAGGCCATCCTCGGCCAAGTCCGCCAGCTCCTCAGCTGGGACGCCCAGGCGTTCCCCGGTCAACCTGGAGATGTATTTCCTCCAGATTGTCCTGGATCCACCCGGGGGTCTCCTGCCGGCAGGACGTGCCCAAAACACCTCCCGTTCATTGTTTTTAATAAAAATAAAAGCTTTCACGTTTGTTTACTCCAAAGTCGCATTTGATCTCGTGAAGTTCTGCGAGATTTCACGTCTAATCTGGGAATGGTTGTGTGTAAAATCGGTTTGTGTGTGATCACACCACACACTGTAGGATCAGGACGGTCAGTGTCCGCGATTTTTAAAGGAAAATTTCTCGCCACGTGTGTGGTCTCTTAGGATTTAAAATCGGCCGACTATTTGAAAATCCTGCCGTGTGAACCAGCCCTTAGTCAGGAGAGTAAATCAGTGGCTGGTGTCTGAAGGAAACTGGAGCTTGGATCCAGGCAGAAGTTTGTAGAAGTTGTTTTTCCACACTGAGACGAGAGCAGCAGACTCACTCACCTGTTTTGGAATAAACCAACTCTATGGGCTCATTTTAGGATGAAACTAAAGCAGCTCGTCGCATTTTGCATCATCCTACACTCAGAGACCTTGTTTACAGGACAACAGTTGTAAAGGAACAAAGCTGCTCATCACCATTGGTTCTGGACTTTGACCTGACCTGGACAGCGGATTTTGACCTTTGAACCCCAGCCTACTGCCCTCACTGGGACTGAGAGTCTAACCTTTTTGTAGCAGCCGTAGGTGCCATCCATCTGGAGCGGGCGGGGACGGCGTCTCTCGGGGTTGAAAGGGGAGCCAAAGCGAATGTAGTGTCTGGGGGCGGTGCAGATGAGCGAGGAGTGGGAGTGGCCTGGAAGCATGTTGAGGGTGGTAGCTAGCACCGTTGTGTCAGTAGTTATTCGTAGTGGGCGCTCAACAGGAACCTCGAGGGGTACTTTCTCCCCTCCAGGGACTTTGTCATTCAGCCACTCCGTGACGAGGTACTGATGGTTAGAAGAGACAGACACACACATAAGAGGCCGGTACGCATGAAGAGCCCTGATTGGCTGGTTACTAGATGTTTGTACATGTGAGAACCTTTTTGGTCTTAGGGTAGCGCACGCTGCCTCTGTGGAAGCTGTTTGGACCCTGGTTATCTCCATCCACGTGGTGAGCCCCCACGCCAAGGCCAGGTTCTCCATGACCTGGTTCAGACCCATACGGACCCTGAGACGCCTCATCGTTCTGAGCAGAACCCTGATCTGTTGATGTCTGTGCCGCTGCCAAAGCTGCAGCAGCTGATGCCTGGTGGGCGAGAGCCTGGCGCTGCCGCCGAGCACGCTGGGAAGAATTGGAGCGGTAGCGGGAGATCCGGCTCTTTGAACGGGGCTTGGGGGGTCTCACGGGTTTGGGAGGAGCAGCTAGGGGGGTTGAGGGTGGGTTCTCCAGTGGAGGGTCCTCCTGGAACAGAATGAATAAAAAGGAAACAGCTGAAACAAGAAGCTGCAGCAACAGAGTCCCTGACTGACCAGGATGTAGGTGATCTGACCCTTCACCCCACCCCTGATTCTTTTTCACAGAAGTAACCATTTAAAAAGCTTCATACCATTTTACTGGAGATAAGCCCGTGTTCCTCCTCCTTCAGTCCATCCTGGGTTCTCTCCTGGTCACACACACATTAATACAATAACAACAGTAATAAGTTCTCTTCAGCCATTTTTAACATTTCATTTTCCAAACTCATACACTCTAAATTAATGCAAAACTGAAGTTTGAATCCTAGTCAATAACAAGAACACAAAACAGGCTTCTTACACTTCTGCCCAAATCAAATTCAAACATCTTCAAAAGTGAGTTTACAACATTTCCCAGTACATTCCATTGTTGATGATTTACAAACACATGAACACAACATATACACTCAAAACACTTCCTTGTCTCACAAAAGTAACTGTGCTGCAACCAGTTCCTGTAGAAATGTTCAGTTGTGACCTGATGATAAAAACTTTGATTCCAAATCATCTCACAGAAAAAACAAAATGCTCAATAACCTGAAGATTGATTCAAATGTAAAGACTTTCACAACTCTTTGAATAAATTTGTGCTCAGCAATAGTGACTTCATGGACAAAAAATGCATTTTAAATAATGAATTTTATACAGTCGGCCATTTATTTAGCCATTCATGTTGAATATTGGCCATCCTCAACCACTAGCTGATTTTTTATTGCATCTCTAATTTCCAATAAAATGTCAAGCACTTTCAAAACCTTGAAAATACCATAATAAAAATCAACCATTTTCAAGGATTTCAAGCACAGCAAGAACCCTGACAAAATATAAACAGAAAACAGGTGGAAGTTGAGCTAATTACAGCTTCACTTTTACACACAGCCTTATCCGAGTAGCAGCATCTTTCCTTTAGATTTTACCAAAACAATCACTCAGGAACTGTACTGAAGATAAAGACAAACTAGAACAAACAACACAACAAAACACGATAGCCAAACTAGGTATGTTCCGATTGATCGCCCACCGATCAAAATCGGCCGATTTCCGTGAAAAAAAACGTGATCTGCAAATTCCGATATTCTCCTTTTAGCAGCCGATCAATAGCTCCTAAACCAGAGGTCACTAGGCGCACAGAAAATCCGCGGCGCTACCGGGAGTTCATTGTGCAGCCGGGACTCGCCGTCCCCTGAATGGACCGCTCCATTTATAGTTGGTTTGGACTCGGAGCTCAGTCCTGGAGGTGAGGTCAGGCGGCGAGGTAGTCCTAGTGACTCGCACAGCTGCATCTCCTCCTGCAGCTCCAGTCTGTTGCTGCTGCAGCACGTTACACAACACCCCGTGTCGGGAAGCTGAGATAAGTCTTCAAATTGGTATTAAAAGACAATAATTTAAATATTAATGACAGAGTTGGGAAGCGCTCCCTCGCTCATGCGCCGGGAGAAGATAAAGCCGCGCGCAGCGCAGGTGGACCAGACAGTTGGAGGGAGGAGGAGCTGAGAGAGCAGCAGGTAGACTCTTTAGCAATGATCCGAACCACTGTCAGTAATGAGTTCCTTCTTTCTGGGCAGAAAATGGACCAGAGTGTCAAAACAATGCTGACCTTTCTGCGTCTGAATAGCAGTAGAAGAAGAAAAAAACTGTTTTTCTCAAAATGTTTTTTCAACCACAAACTAATTAATGGGGATCTTGTGCACAAGAATATATGTTTAAGTATTTAAATATATATATAAAATAATATATTTTTATTTAGATAAAATTTATAGATTTCTATAGGGATTGGAAATATATATCTATAAATAATATATCTCTATATGGATGGATGGATGTCTACATGGTGCCTTCAAGGTTTTGTATTTTTTTAAATCTTGGATATAGTCGGTTAAAACCTGTTTTTGTCCAAATGAAGGTGATTTATGGTTCATTTTCTACAGATCAAGTAGCCATTAGCCCTCATCATCACTACAATGTGAAATTTACAGTCAATCCATCTGATATGTGTCGGTGATCAGCAGCAAAAAAAGTGATTGGAGAATCCCTAAACCAAACCTGCAGCATCCATTTTTCTAATGATTTCTATACATTTGTCTATATTTCTATACATTTCTATACATGAATCCCTCTAACTGGTCTGGTTTTGATGTGTATCCTGATCTTTAGGTTTTGAAGCTAACTTTCTTCTATTAATTAAAATTGTGTTCTGTCTCAAATCAGTTCTGTTTATATCTTAGGAGTTTATTAGAAGCGTTGTTCCTCAGTGCATCACTGAGATCTACTAAATCATAATATTCATTCAGACTTTTACGAAGCTAAAACTTTGTTTAGCTTTTGTTTGTGAGCCTGGAGTTAGATGTGAACCAACCTCTGGGTCACTGGCTCCCAGCAGGTCTTTGCTGTCCTGCTGAGGGTCACAGGCGGAGCTGACCAGATTACTCTCCAGCTCCTTCCTCTGAGCTTTCCTTCGTCGAGTCTCAGCTCCAACGGGAGCGGAGGACAGGGCCTGGGGGGCGGGGCTCAGGTTGTACTTCTGCACAGGACAGTTGTGGTTGCCCTTATGGCATGCACAGTCCACCTTATATTTACTGGAGAGAAGAATTCAAACACTGAATGGAGGGCTATGATTGTATGAATTCAAATCAAATCTAAAAAGAACTAACCAGCTGTTGAAGTCATAGTCAAACTCGATGGTGACCTCTGAGTCCTTAGCGATGTGTCTGATGGCATAGATACACAGGTGGATCTGACCTTCAGCGATCATGTGTCGGACCTGGAGATGGAGCAAATCAGCGTTTAGAAGAGGTCCAACAGGAAATGGGTCTAAGACGACATGTTTCAACACGAGATCAGCTGACCTCAGCATTGGGCGTGCAGGACCTCCTGATGAAACGAGCATCATTTCCAAAGGTCCGAGCGTCCACACACACCTCCACATCATTAAACTTAGAGTAGAAAAGAACGAAGGGACAGGGCCTGGGGACACATGGACACAAGTTGACACAGCAGCTCTTCAGGAGTCACCTGTAAAACCTGGACTTGAGACTGGAGCAGGTACTTTTTGAACAGGTGTCCGTTGACTTCAAACTGTTGTTTCAGCATAACTTTGCCTCGGTACTCAATGATGAGCGTGTCTGGGTCCAGGTTCTGGGCCGCTCTCAGGATCTTCCTGTGCTTCTGGACCCGTGTGACCCGGCCCAGCTGGAACTATAGAGTGAACACCACCAAAAGACAAGCAGAGAACAGATTGACACAGGACTAAGGCTGGACAAGGACGTTCTGACACAGATGATTGGTCTGAAGGTAAATGGATCCAGGAACAGACCTGCATCTGTGAACCCAGAACTGTGTTGTTGAGGTCCAGCTGGGAGCAGCTGATGGTGTCAGCTGAGTGATTGAGGCGGAGCGATGTCTGGAGGTCACAGCTGTACTGGTTCGTCCCTGCCTCCTGGTACTGGTCTGTCCAGTGGAGGATCCTAGACTCAAGTCCCTCTGATATGGTCTCATCTGGACCTGCAGCCTCTGAACTGGAACCCTACACACAAAGAGCTGGTGTCTTCACAAGGAAAGAAACAGGGACAGAGAATAGAGACAAGGAAAGTAGAGACAGAGTAGAGACAAGGAGAGAATAGAGACAAGGACAGAAAGTAGAGACAGAGTAGAGACAAGGACAGAAAGTAGAGACAGAGTAGAGACAAGGACAGAAAGTAGAGACAGAGTAGAGACAAGGAGAGAATAGAAACAAGGACAGAGTGGAGACAGGGAGAGAATAGAGACAGGGACAGAGTGGAGACAGGGAGGGAATAGAGACAGGGACAGATACACAGATAAAAACAGAGACAGAGAGTAGGGACTACAGTTGGATGATTGAATTTATCTACATCAACAGGCTGAGCCCTTTGCTGTCCTTTATTGAGCCTATAAATTAGTTACGTATTTAAAGTGATAATATGCAGTTTTGCTTGTTTTGGGCTCCCTCTGGAGTCCGTTTTAAATCACTGCATTAAACAGGTTACCAGATCGTTTCAGCTTCTAAACACCAATATCTACCTGTTGAAATGTCTCCTCAGCCTTCATAGCTTTCTACAGGAGCGGTTATTTACTCTTTCAAAGAAATCAGCTGTGTTCAAGCAGGAAGAGATTGAAAAAAATCAGGAATCATGAGCTAAAAACACTCCAGCGCTAGCATAACAGCTAGCCACTTTGGGTTAGCCTAACCCTCGTGAGACACGTGACTTCCTGGGTACCGTGACGGCGACGGAGATCTTGCAATCGTGGTATTCCAGATCTAATCACCAGATGGGGCTAAGTGACTTTTCATTAACTTTGTAAAGGGTCATATTAGCACAGACTGTTTCAAGGAAAAGATTTAAAAATATGAAAAAGTTGCATATTATCACTTTAATAATGAAGCCAAAAAACACAGTTCATAGAAAAAACAATAAATGATGTTTATAAACTTGTCTCCTTCCAGCTGCAATTAAAGCTGACATGTGGAGCATTTTTCTCTGTATCAAAGTTTTCTTAATGTTTTAAATGATAGTTCAGTTCTAAACTATGCTCTATGGGTAGAGTTCCACAACATCTGTTATTCTTCTGAAGACCCTCCTTCCTCCTATAGACCCCTTTGAAAAAATGTCAGCAGCCTCTCTTCAGAAAATAGATTTAAATAAAAACCACGGTAGTGGGGATGAAAATAAACAGAATGCCTTTTTTAAGTTTAACTGTGTTTACGGGTCGTTCCAGCGTTCATCGGTCTTACAGATTTGACTAATAAAAATGGTCTCTTTCAGCGAAAATGCGCGCTTCCATAAAATAAATCTTTGCTGCAGTTTTAAGTATTTTTGAGTGATTTGGAAAAGGAGTTGCAGCAGCTGGTGATAGTGTAGCACACTGAGTCAGACGGTGAGCACATACAGTAAATGTTGGAGTCCTTTGCTGCCACCTTTACGCCTGAATAAGCAGCAAACTGCTTTGGTTACATCCTGTGGTTCACCTCTTTCGTCCAGTTTAAAGTCAAAGGAATTCCAAATAGGCAACTTTGTGTTTATTTGGCAATTTAGTCTGTGCATGTTTACATTACTCCACTTAAAAAATGTCAAAAGGTCACCTGCGTGACGTCATTTGTTGGACTGACAAATATCAGCTGGAAAAATGTTACATCATCCAATCTTAGTAGAGACATGGATAGAGATAGTGAAAAAATGGAGACAGAGACACAGAAAGAGACAAGGAAAGAGATTAAAGACAAATGGTCAGAAAAATGAAGGTAGAGATAACAATGAAGTCAGAAATAGAAATAGAGACCACGATAGAGACGGGGACAAATAATAAAGAGAGAAAGACAGAAATAGAGACAGAGAAAACCAGAAAGAAACACAGAACAACACGCTACCAGAACACACTAACCTTCATCCTCAGAGACTTCCTGGAACCCTCTCGAAATGCCTGCAACAAAAACAATCCTCATTCATTTATCTTCCTAAACAAGTCATCCAGTAAGAATTAGTGGAAGCTGCAGTCGGTCTCTACCAGTGACTGGGTGAGTGGCGAGGCTACACCTGGACATGTGACCAGTCCATCACACGGACACATAGATAGACAACTATTTGTTTGAAAAGTTTCAGTCTGATTTCTGCCCCGGCCATAGCACTGAAACAGCTTTGGTCAGGGTCACTAATGACCTTCTGATTGCAGCAGATACCAGTTCCCCATCTCTACTTGTCCTCCTGGACCTAACGGCTGTTTCTGATACAGTAGACCACAACATTCTCCTCCACCGCCTGCAGTTCACCACTGGACTCTCAGAAAATGTCCACAAATAGGGTTGGGTATTGAAAGGGTTTCATTCGGTACCGGTGCCATTTCGATACTTTTAAAACGGTACCGGTTTCTAAACGGTATTTAAATCGGTACTTTTAAAACCAAAAACCACAGATTTTTTTTTTTTTATGATCCCATGACTTTTTATTTCTTAAGGCAAAAGGCCGAGCCAATCAAATTGACCACCAATATTTTAACATAAAATTCTTCTAATATAAAGAAAGAAAAAATGTACATTATACTGTACATTAATTAAATGTACAAAACATTAACTGTACAATTATTAACTGAACATCAACTCAATCTACTGATTAACAATGGAAATACAACCCTAAACACTGAACTAACACTCAGATCGGTGCTCTTTGGTGTTCTTGTTGTCACACAGTGAAAATTTGGTTTTGATTTTAAGTTTTATTTATTTGCATGTTTTTTCCCCTGTTTTTATACATTATTATTGCATGTTTTATACTGTTTTAATATTGTTTGTTTTTAATTCTTTGGATCGCTGTGGACTGATTTTAACATGATGATAATCACTATCACCTGTTGTAAGTGGGCGTGTCCAGGAGGAAACTTATTTAGGTGCCACTCAGGTTGGCAGAGCGACAGAGAGAGTGAATAGGACAGAAAAGAAAAGGACAGACAACGAAGGAAATGAAAGGTGTGCTGAAGGAAAAAAGGAGAAGCAGCAGGATGTGAGGAGGTTGATCGGCTGTCCCAGTGAGCGGCGAGGAGTCGAGCGTCTGGTCCCAGCAGCGGAGACCAGCTGCGCGTCCCACCGATCTCATGGGACGCGCTGCGAGTGAGTGACGGCCGGCATGGAGTGGACCTCTGCCCGCACCCTTCAGACCAGTGTGCTCTGCGGGGCGAAGAGATGCGAGGAGCCGCGGCTGACATCACCGCTGGACTGCTGCAGGGACGAGGAGATGGGCGTAGGGCTGGGGGAAACCGATTATTTTTAAAACGATTATTCGGGCGATTATTTTATCGAATAGTCGACTATTCTAATGGATAATTAGACGATTATTCTAACGATTATTTTTCTGTTGCACGATTAATAAAAACCATAAAATTTCAAATAAATACCCCCCCCCCCCCCCCCCCCCCCC
>SSNR01000251.1:718632-733117 GCA_006937965.1 Callopanchax toddi | reverse complement strand
ACATTCCTGAGTGTTAGTTAAACTATTTCATCGTCCCAAAATGAAACTGAACTGCTGTTCTGTTAGTGTGTGCAGTATAGCACTGTGTTCCTCCCTCATCACCTCCTCTGTATTACACTCTGAATCGCTGTAGAACAGGAGGAGTCATTATATTTATATTTGGCTAAAGAAACTATTTATTATTTAGGTTATTATCTAGGTTATTTATGCATTGGTATTTAACGTGAGTATCTGAAAACAACTGAAGTTAAAGGAAGACTAACTTCTAATAAAGTCATTGGCAGATAAATGTGGTTTTAGTGTTAATATTGTTGAAGCCACAGCTGTTGACCGTTAGACTGAGAAACACAGCTAGACGAGCGGCGCGCGCTCCCGTGGCGACAGGCGCGAGCACCGCTGACCGGACGGTCGCCTCCTCCGCTCCGAACCGAACCAAGAACCGAACCTCATGGTGAGGTCCAGTTAGGGCAGGGGGCGAGCCAGGTGTCGCGCTAACCGCGGGCCCTTGTAGCTCCTCAGGAGCGCTCCAGTGTCTCCTTGGCTTTTATTTTGATTTTACCACAGCAGCAGCAGCCAGGGCGGTGAGTCTCTTCATTCTCCTTCCTGGAGCAGGTTTCTGTCCTTTGCTGCTTTAAAGTATTCCTAAAACTTTGAGGTAGAGCGGCGGGTTGTGTTCTGGTGACATGTAGAGCTTGGGAGTGCAAGCTGCTGAGCCTGAAAGCTGTTAGAGACGGAGTTCGGTTCTCCATGCGGCTTTGTTTTGGTTCCCCGCGTGCGTGTGGTGTGCGCGCGCGACGCGTCGACTTCCGGATTTGACGTCGACGTTTTTTTAAAATCGATTCGTCGACGTCATCGACGAATCGCTGCAGCTCTCGCTGCAGGGCGAGTGCGCGTGTCGGGGTTGTGTTTCCTGCAGCAGCCTGCTGCGTGCGTGTCACGTGACGTTTGTGTGCTACAGGCTAAAGCTTGTTAATGGCAAACACTAGAGGGCGTAATTAGGCAGCTATATTTTGGGGCACCGAAATGGCGCACCGAAATTCATGTTGTATTTCGGTCTGGTTAGTACCGATGATGTAACGGTCGGGTCCATACCCAGACCGAACTTCGGTACCCAACCCTATCCACAACTGGTTTACCCAATATCTGATAAGCAGAACAGAGCACGTCGCCCGGGGCAAAGCAACATCACTCAGCCATGATGTCATCTGTGGTGTCCCTCAGGACTCTGTGCTAGGCCCCACCCTATTCTCCATTTACATGCTTCCCCTTAGCAATATCATTAGCTGACATGGGATATCTTTTCATTGTTATGTTGATGATACACAGCTTTACCTTAGGACAGCACCCACTCTCTCTGTCCCCCTGCCAACATCTACATTGACCACCTGTCTGGAGGAGATAGAGGCCTGGATGAAGATCAGCTTCCTTCAGCTGAACAGCTCTAAAACAGAAGACATTCTAGTTGGCACACCACATCAGCTCCACTCTTCTACCATCACCAGTATCACTTTCTCTGGCCAAAACATTTCCTTTTCCACATCTGTCACCTATTTGGGTGTTAAAATGGACCCTCACCTTTGACACCCACATCAAAAACCTCTGTAAGACATCTTTCTACCACCTTAAGAACATCGCCAAATTCTGTCCAATATTCAGCCTAGAAGCTCATCCACCCTTTGTCTCCTCCAGGCTGGATTACTGTAATGCACTGCTCATCAGGATCTCTGGCAAGAGCATTCAGAGACTGCAAAACATCCAGAACAGCACTGTCAAGATCCTGATGAAGGTGCACATGTATAAGCATATCTCCCCCATTCTGAAAGCTTTTCATTGTGTCCTACTCAGAACTGAATACAAGGTCTCCCTCCTCTCCTACCATTGCATTCATGGCCACGCCCCCCTTTACCTAAGGGACCTCCTCATCTTTCCCACCACATGCATCTTCTGCCCTGCAATGTCAAACACCCTTCAAACCCCAGAACTGAGCTCTGCATCATGGGAGATTGGGCCTTTTCCTCCGCTGCTCCGAGGCTGTGGAACGCCTTCCCTGTCCACCTGAGGGCTCCACAAACTGTAGACAATTTAAAATGGAACCTAAAAACGTGTCTCTTAAGAAAAGCTTTTTGCTAAATGTCATTTATAGGCTTATGGATCTTGATCATTTTATTTAGTTGCAGTTTGAGATTGTGAAATTTAATGTGAAATATAAATCAAATGTATTACTATTAAAATTTATTATTACAACTAGTCACGCCTAGAAACATTTTAGAAGTGTAGATTAACCTAACGAGCATGTTTCTGGTTTGTGGATAGAAACCAGAGTGCCCGAGGAAACCAACACATACAGCCAGGAATCAGACCTGCAACCTTTTGGTGGCGAGAAAACAGTGTTCCAACTGTACCATCTGCAGTGTCAAGATGACCAGACAACCATAACAAGTCTTTGTTCTACAGGTCAGACACTAACATAGTGGTGATTTAACTTATCTAGACTAGGCAATAGATCAGGGTGCTCGTTTATAAAACTTTGCGTAGCATCCTTACTAAAAATGTACTTAAGCTCAGCAATAAATTTTCACTTACGCAAAATCCATTTCCGATTTATAAAACTCTGCGTACGCACAGATCCACGCAATTCCACTATTCTGCTTTATAAATCGCTCTGACATAGGACTGAGCTCAGCTGTTTTTGGATCATAACCCTCCTCCTACACACCCACATTCTGCCATATATGGTCAATGCAAAGTACCTAATGAATAATTGCATATTGATAAGCCAGTGGATTTTTGGCTTTTAACAGTAAATCGTGACAACAGAGAGGTTTAAAAAACATAATTTCAGAGGCTGAAACTCGAGGTGATTGTGGTAGATGGACGGAAAAATGTTTTATTAGGTGATCGAATGTTGACGTGTCACGAGAACACGGAAGTGCTCCGAGATTCAGAGAGTCGCTGCAGGTGAACGCTGTCAGTGTGACAGAGAGATCGTTCAGGATCTAAGAGAAACGTTTAATGAAAACATTTCATTTAATCCAAAGCAGAAGAAACATCATGTTGTTCATCCTATCAAACAAATAGTCAACCTGTCAGATAATTCACAGGTTGAAAGGAACCTGAGAACGGTCAGAAGCTGCAGCGGTGCTGCTGGTGACACCAGGTTTTGCTGGTTCTGATGTTTTTTTTGATAATGTGTGGAAAGCAGAGCCAAGCCCTGCTTTACCAGGTAACAACAGATACGGTGGCTGCAGTGGCCAAAACACCTCAGAAACTACTATGTATCTTTCCTTACTCCCTGAGATGAGAGTTCCGTGAGGTTCAATGTTTTGTACAGGATCCATTTTGTTTGTTTACTACCGCGGTTCAGTCCTTGCTAAACGCATTGCAGAAATCATATGGCTCTACATTGCTAACAAAATAAGACTTTACAAAATCGAATTAAGATTTTTTGTAGGTCTTAAATTTCCTTAAATTGATATATCAACTTTCAAGACCTTTTAAGACCCAGCGGACATCCTGCAGGTAGACTAGGTACCTTGACCTTCTTGACTTTTGGCGCTCCTCGGGTCTTCTCTGTGCTCTTTTTCCTCTTCTTTGACTTCCTGCTCTTGACTCTGTTAACCGTGAGTTTGATGCTGGTGGGTGTGTGCTGGGTGGCAGTGTAGGAGATGGTAGAAGGAGACACCTCTTCATCACCGCTCTCTGTTGCGCTGCTTTCTCCAGCTGTAGAGGACATAATCAGATTTTGCAAATCACAACTGATTTTACCTAGAGGGGAGTTAAACAAACAGTTAGTACCTGAGATGTTTTCAGGTTTTCTGTGTTGGATATCTTCTCCTTTCCTCCTGTCCAGCTCCCTGAAACAACAACACTTTTAATGTTGTGACCAGGTTTTACCAGTCCTCAGACCAGAACCCATCCCTCTGAAGCAGCATTAGACCCAGGTCCAAAGCCAGGAGCTGAATCCTCTGTCTCCTGGTGGATTAGCAGGTCTCACTCCACAGCATCTTACCTGCATCTACAGCTGATGTCGGAGGCGTCTGGTGTGGGGCTGCAGTGGCACCACCCAGACTTGGCTCCATCTTCCTCTGAGGAACTATCACTGTCTGCAGAGTGCTCCACCGGGTCTCGGTGGTAGCAGGAGCTGCGCACTGCCCCATTGATATCCATACGGGGAATAACGGTTTGGGAAAGTGGAGAGGCTGGTGGGGTGGGGGGAGGGGGGGCGCCATAGTTGTGATCCTGACAACACACAACGGAAGACTGTTGCATCTTCAAACAACGGGTGTTCAGGCAAAAAGGGAAACGGAAAATGGACACAAATGAAAATGAGGCAAAATAAACAGGAGTGTGAAACAGTACAGTTGTTAACTAGAGATGACTAGCAGCAGAAAACAACACAGCCTGAGCTTTAATTCATTGTCCTAATGTCACAGATTGTAACGTTAAACAGGTTAGAAACAACACTAGTTAGATACAACTCAGGCATTATTAACATCTCATTAGCAGAGTTAAACAGTAAGACATGCTGAGATCAAAGCTGCAAGAGGAAGAATCATCTATACTCAACTCACAGTATATGGTAGGCCCCGATACCCATGATCCTTTGCACTTCCACAGGTGTGATTGTTGTAATTTTTTTCATTTACTGCAGGACTTGCTTCAACGGATTCAGGACTAGAAGAAGGAGGGAAAACACCACACATCACTAGAAGCACCACAGTGCTCTGAAGACAAAAACTGAGACTGAAACAGGACAGAAACCAGTCAGGTTCATGCACCAAACAGTTCACGCCCCTCTTCTCCCCCTCCTGACCCCCGCCCCTGTACTGAAGACAGATGTGACCTCACCGCCATTCTGGTTATGCAGCAGCGTTCACCGAGATTCTCTTCCATCTTAACATTTCGGTGCGTTCGTAATACTCACCGGGAACACCAGAGCGTACTTTGTGCTTTTGAAAATCTGCACCGCCTGCTCTGGTGCTCTGAGAGAAGGATTACTAACGCACCCTTTGTTTCCCGTTCTTTTTTAAAATAAAAATGACTAAATTCACACACGCTTACAATGTTTTTGGGACTCAAACTGTTGGACATCAAATTCAGATTTTTTCGTTCCAAAATTTAAGACTTTATAAAGCCGTGATCAGACTTTTTAATACTTTATAAGGGTCTTGAATTTCCCAAAATTGATTTATCACCTTTTAATACTTTTCAAGACTCCGCGAATACCCTGTATTAGGGATGTTCTAATCAATTGGCCACCGATCATAATCGGCCAATTTCTGTAAAATAAAAAAACACGCAATCGTTAAATTCCAATAAACTCCTTTAAGCGCCAATCAGACCAGCCGATCAATAGCTCCTAAACCAGAGGTCACTAGGCACACAGCAAGTCTACGGAATTACCGCGAATTCGCTGCGCACCCAGGAGACGTCCTCCCCTGAACGGACCGCACCATTTATGGTTGCAAACTCACGACCCTCCGGTTGCCAGACAAACACTCTACCTACTGAGCTATTGCCGCCCCTGTAAAAAAAAACAACTTCCCAGGTGTCTGCTGCCATCATGATGTCACTGGATACTTTGAGTAAAGCGGTTTCTATTGATGCTTTTTACGAAAACCAGATTGGAATTTATCAAAAATGTTGTGTTGTTCCAGAAAAGAGATCAACTGATCAACCATGACTTTTTCTAAAATTTATGAGATATAGGTCAATTTATAAATGGGCCCGTCATTATTTAGCTGACAGCATGTTTGAAAACAGAGAGGACAGAGCTAGTTTGGATGGATAGGTTAATAAAATCCACAATGCAAGGGCCAATTTGGTCAAAAGTTAAAGAAGCAAAGAAGTTGGGAGAATATCAGCAGCATGTCCTGGATTAAATCATCTGTTGTTGACCAGCACTGCTAATCCACCCCCTTTGATTTTTCTGCTCCTCTTCGAATCTCTGTCTGCTGGTATCGTCTGAAAGCTGGGCAGATTGACGTTGGAGTCGGGATCTGATCCTGCAGCCACGTCTCAGTGAAACACATGATGTTCTTGATGGATCCTCATCAGAGCTTCAAGCTGGTCCATCTGATTCAGGAGAGATCTCATGTTCCCTATTATGATAATGATGTTGGTTTCAACTTCCTCTTCCTCTCTTCACTTTGTTCCTGCTCTACATCAGTGTCTCCTCCTCTTTTTGGAATTGAAGTTTGGGTTTTACTTGACCTTTTGAAATGTCAATATACTTGCTTCTTCTAAGGGCTGGCCTCAAATCAATATTATGATATCTTGAGGAGCTCACCTCGATAACGATAAGTGGACGATAACTACCCGTAGATGCAAAAACAAATGTTGTCCACTAGATGGGGCTGAGGCAGCATAATTGCTACACAGACTAAAATTTCCTGCAAACGCAAATATTTAAGATACAATCTCTTATATTCTGCAGATGGATATTACAGACAGCTGCATCATGTGAAGCAGCTGCGAACAGCAAGCAGACACAGCCTGATAGTGACACAGAGTGACGAGCTCACTGCTTTATGTTTGAATGATTCTTCATTTCCTTGTTTTTCCCATCTTGTTACAAGCTGTGATGCGGACTCAACTAGTAGCGTCACAGCTTCTTAAAGCAGCTATCTGGATTATTTTTCTATGTATCAAAGTTTTCTAAATGTTTTAAATGATATTTCAGGTCTAAACTATGATCTATGAGTAGAGTTCCACAACACCTGTCATTCTGATGAAGACCCTCCTTCCTCCTGTAGACCCCTTTTAGACCCCTTTGAATTCTTTCTGGCCACCAAACTTTTTTAGCCAATAAAATTCAAATTTCTGCATCGTCAGCTTTCTGTCAACATGCACGTTCTTCGAGCAAACCTATAGCAGTAGGGGGCGCTCTCATACAGGACGCTCCATTTGTTTCTCTGTTTACCGTCTCAGCCATTGGAAGAGACAGAGCTAATTTCTACTAAAAACTTATCCATTCTCCAGCTAATGACAGATTTATTTTTATTTTTAAACCTTACACAGCACAGAATGGCAAGGCTTGCCAAGGATACACGTTTATTTTGGTTATGAAGTTCATCCAGGGACCAGGGCTGAGTCATTTCTGTGTTCAGCTACAGAGTACTGCAGCAGCTCGCTGCTACAGAGCTAAGTATAAGAAGCAGCAGGGACAGAGGGCTCATCAGAGCCTGGTACAGCGGAATCAAAGTCAGTAATTATATTTAAAATGCATTAAATCAAGGGTATGAGGTCATTATTAAAAATGTAAATTAGGATGACCTCAGTGACTAAGTTTGACTGAAATCAAATCAGAAGTTAAAGTTGGTCATCCTCTCAGCCTCCTGATGATCAGTCTGCTGCAGCTGAAAGATGGTAGAGAGGAGCCTAACCTGGACCAGAGTCTGACCTAACCTGGACCAGAGTCTGACCTAACCTGGACCAGAGCCTGACCTAACCTGGACCAGAGTCCTGACCTAACCTGGACCAGAGCCTGACCTAACCTGGACCTGACCTAACCTGGACCAGAGCCTGACCTAACCTGGACCAGGACCTGACCTAACCTGAAGGATGATGCTCAGTGTTAGAGAATTGTTTTCAGGCTCTCAGCTCTTAACTTGATGAAAAGTTGATTATTCTTTTTTATTATATATCCTCATCCACACGTCTGTTGATGTGACTAGCCTAACATTCATTACTCACCTCTGACTGCAGCACACAGGGAATATCTGGACCACAGCCAATCAGAGGGAGGACCGGATCTGCCCGCGAGCCGCTGATTTCTGACCCGCGCTACCCGCGTGTCTCCTGACTCTGAGCTGTAGTTCTTTTAATAAATCCACGTTGTCAGTGTGATATCATCCTCGTCATTACACTGATGATCTACCGCTGCTGTTTTAGTTTCACTTCTGGAGCGTCACTGGTCTCATCCTGCACCTGCAGAGTTTAGCGGAGTATTTCTCTCCCCCGCCCCGCTCCGTAGCACGGACAAGTTCGGCGTCGATGTGACCATTAAGATTTATATTTTAGTATCCATGGTTTAACGTGTGTCTGTTGTTGAACCACATGGAGATCTGCAGCGTCACCGAGCATTATTTTTGACCCACAACCGGTTCCAGGCCCTAGAGGCAAATCATCAGTCGTCCCGGAGCGACCTGGGATAATTTTAGTTGCATCTTTGGAATATTAGGTCACATTTGTGACCAAAATGGTCGCACTCTAAAGCCCTGAGTGTGCAAATATAGGCTATATATTTTTCATATGCTTTACATTGTTTTAACTTTTTTTTTTGTTTAAACTTCATGCTGAAGGTGTGGCGGCTTTTAATTAACCATGGCGGTGCGCCATGATAAATTAGAGGTAGTGGAAACCCTGGTGAGTGATTAAACCCTACAGTTTGAGCTGCACAGTTTGTGCTCAGCAACGTAATGTGCCGTGTGCACGTAACCGCACGCGTGTGTCAAGGTGATTTGGGGAGGAGCAGTAGGATGTTAGATTCAAAAACTGCTCTCTTGATGAAATAATCCACAATGCGGCTTTAAAGGGACGTGGACATCCACAACCTACTCACATCTTTTCATTTTAAAAAAATGCCTAACATACAATTATGGGCAAAATGACGTCGGTTAGAGTTATAAAATTTGGTAATTTTCGATTTATCGCCCAGCCCTACTTCTTTTTTTTTTTTTTGAAGGTCCCCATATTCTGCGCTTTCTATCCACTCTGAATCATTTCTTTTACACCTAAATAACATGTAAAAGCTCTGCATTGATCAAACTGACCCTTACTTTAAGTGCAGATGTTGTTCTCCCATCCCCTAATTCAACCTCCTGAAGCTAAACTTTTCATTTCAAATGGGCGGGACAGTTGGGGAGCTGAGCTTCTATAAGCCCCGCCCATCTCTTTTCTCCACGTGTTCGTGAGGCGTCAGTGGGTCTTCAGGGTCTCAGATAAAGGGAATAAAAAAAAGACATTTGTGCTCGTTGATTCAACCATCTACAAAGCAACTGCCGTGCTTTGCTCGTAGCTTCACCATGACTGTTTGCTAACGTTTGTGAGGATGAGCGCTTCTGTGGGTTTTTTAACAATTTAACAATTTTTAACAATGCATCATGTAGACAAATGGTAGAACAGTAACAACACAAATCCTCCAAGCAGCACAACACTCAAACCAGAAGAAGAAAGATCACTCAAAAAGCAACTGCTTCAAGAAAAATTCCCAAAACAAACAGCTATAACAAAACAGAGCTACTGAAACAAGCTGCCACCCCTCAAGGCACTTTTCTAGAACATAGTAAAGGTCAAACTGCCAGACATCAGTCTTCTTTATTATGATGAGGATAAAACATCAACTAGGTTCAGGTCTAAAGTCACAGGTCTAGAGTCAGGGTCAGGTAAACAATAGTAAAATGTCTGAACCAAAACCAGTAAGCTTTGAACAAAAAATACAGTGATGTGAACTCTGACACCCAGTCCTCTCTCCTCTGTCAGTCAACACCGGTTGTGTTTGGGTCATTAGTCTCCTTCAACCTACAAGTGAACCACCATTAGAGGTAAAACCAGAAAATGGTATTACAACTAGAAGAGATGCTGAGTGTGGCTGGACCTGAACCAGGACCAAATGAGTCCAGCTGGAGTTGGTACTCACTCTGATCCAGCAGCCATATCTGAGTAGGACGTTTCAGGTGTAGTGACTCCCAGCGTGATTGCTATGCTCATGACGTCCAGCACAGCCACGCGTGGGGGGTTGGGGGTGGGGAGGCAAGATGGAGTGGGGGTGGGGGTGTGACAAGAAGAATTATGAAATTCAAAGGGTCAGCAACAAACCACTCCAGACGGGGGGGCGCCGCTGAGCCGTAGCCCACGGCTCACGGTCATTGGGGACCTGTGGAGAGAAGGCAAGCATCTGTTAGACATAGACCCAAGATCTGATCCTGACCCTAAACCTAATGCTGGACCTGATTCTAGACTTGATCCTGATCCTAGAGCTTTTCCTAGCATTTTAAATAACTAATTACCAGACTCATAACTATAGAACTGTAGATAAAACAAAAAATATTGTATTGTCCCAAATATAATACGATTTTCCCCCCTGTTGAAAATAATGTAAGAATGCAAGGTCGTCTTATAATCGGGGTCTAGTTGTTTGGCATTATTATACGACCGCACCAGCAGAAGGCGCAGGTTTTTTGTAAAGGTGACAGCAACAGGAAGCTCAGGTCAGATTGCGACCAGTCCTGGTCCAGACCAGCCCAAAGTTACAGGCCCAATGGGGATTAAAATGCCAGATGATCAGTCCAGCCAGGTCCACTTCCAGGCCCAGGGCAGGTGCTTTCAGTGCAAGCAGCTCAGCGCGGACTTCTGCCCAGGTGAGGGCTCGCATCGGTCGATCCACATACACTTCCTTCCCCTGAGGTCCTCACACAGCTGCGCAGCACCTTGGTCCGCTGGAGTGGCTATTCTCATATCTGTCAGTTAGATCAACATTCCTGGCTTCATCTACCTACAAATCCATCTCCTGTCCAGTACAGTTTGGTGTTCCTCAGGGTTCTGTTCTGGGACCTCTGCTATTCTTGCTCTATTTGCTCCCTATTAGTCAAATACTATCATCCTTCAAGGACATTTTTTATCAGTGCTATGTTGACGATATCCAGTTGTACATATCTTTTCCTCCGAACAACCTCTCCAAGGTGCACAACCTCCTGAAATACCTGGATTCTATTAAGAGCTGGATGTCAGGCAGCTTCCTACAACTAAATGAGAGTAAAACTGAAATAATCATCTTTGCACCAGAAAACATTTATTTAAAGTGCCTGTGACTCCATATTTAAATCACTTTATATTAAACAGGTGTAATCTTTGATGCCTCTAGATTAGCGTTGCACCATTATAACTCAAAATATGCTGTAATTATTTCCTAACGAGCAACTCAGAGATCAGAAGAATGCGCCGCCTTCCGGTTCTGCTGGGTTTCTCCTTATTTGGCAGCCTGACACTTCTGCTGCAGTAGGGGGCAGTGTCGTCGCGTGAAAGAGAAACGAAAGTGAAACTTAAACACTACGAGGTCTATGGGCAATGGCGGCGGCACTGCCTCGCTCCAGGTGTCGTGAACGTGCATGTGGGCGGAGAATTTACCATATAAGCAAGTCCGGATCACTATGACCTCATAGCGGGCTGGAGTGAAAAAAACCGTTTGAAACCTGGGTCTGAAATCTTGAACAGCTTCTCACTGGCTGGACTAGGAGACGGATGGATGCCGTTTTTTGCACTTTCTGGCAGGTTTAAGGTGAGAACTCAACGTTGCAACATGATAGATAAGTCAGAAAACACGGAAAACGATGTCATGGGCACTTTAATATAATATAGTGAAATCTGTCTTCGTCAGACACATGACCTACCTGTTCACCGCAGGGCTGTACAGTGCGACATATATGTCGCACGTGCGATGGAAAAAACAGTCTGTGCTATGAACTATTTTTAGACGTAGCACTTGTGCTATCAGGGTTTCCTCTACATGTAATTGATTGTGGCGCACCCCCACACCTTCAGAATTAACTTAAAAATATATATTTTAAAACAATGTCAGGTGGCCTCAGCGGGTCTCCAACCTAGCGCTAGAACGCACGCGCCAGCCCAGAGCATCTTGCCTGGCAGCGCAACGCGCTGAGCTGGCTCGCCCACGTCCTCTGTCTTCATTTTGGTCATCCGACCAGAGCCTTTCTGCATTTTTGACCCGAGGGCCGCAGCCTGGAGACGATCACGATGTAAACCCCGCACCCGATGGTTCGATGTTGTTGCAGGCGACCTCCAACAATCCGGAGTTGCCGTGGCGCAGCTGGAAGAAGATCGCCAGCGCTGGAAGCAACTGGTTCACTTAATAGGCTCAACACACTGGTGTGGGACGATACCCGACCTATCACAGCAGCCGTGATGATGATGATGAAACAATGTAAAGCATATTAAATATATATAGCCTATATTTGCGCACTTGTCTGGATTAAAGTTCTGCGTCATGTTCACTGGCGAGTCTAGCGACGGAGTTCCATCAGTTCTAGCTGTTCGGAAAAAACTCTTTGACTCTGAAAGTGTCCCTGTGCTTTAATCACAGACAGAGGAACTAATAAATCTGAATGGGTCACACTGATGTCTGTTAACGAGTCCACGGTCCGAGTCAGGGGGAGACGAGGCTTCACACCGGAGTCTGACCCTGCTAAACGCAGCTCTGCCCCAGGGGCGTATCTAGAACTTTTTTCTTGGGGGGTCCAGGCAGGGGCAAAGACTGAAGAAGGGTGGCTCACTAAAAGGTCATTATATTTAAATGCTCTGCAGTTTTGGACTGTAATGGACAGCAGACCTAAGTTTTAATAACTTATTTATTTACTGAAGTAAAACGTATGGATCTGTTTAGTAGAACTATGCAGCAGATTCAGAATCAGTAGGAGACAAATTAACATTTTAAACACCAAGGTCTCACTGTACACCATCAAAAACAGTCTGCCTGTTTATGTGCAAAATTACTATAAAGTAAAATTATAACAATTTCTGCATATTAATAAATCAAAGATTATAACAGCTGAAAACATCTGTTTTTGTGGTTTTTAGCAGTGTTCCACAAAACTGTATGAACAAACTGATTGACAGCTCTGGTGGGCGTGGCCAGGCAGGGTGGCCAATCCGATTTCAAGCGTGGCCACACTGTGGCCCCGCCCCTGCTAGAACTGTATTGAAGCACCAAAATGATCAAATCAGATAACTCAACAACCACACATCACTATACATGCATATATGTATGTATATGTATCCATGTATATACACATGGCTGTTTCTAAAACTCATACAGTACACACACTACAGTAAACACTATTTGCACACATTTCTCAACACACTCACACTTTGAACACATCTACACTAATTTGAATGAATAAGTGTTCTTTTTTAAATTACTCTGACATATAAACATGTTTTAAGATGTTTCTTGTTATTGTGTTTTCACTATAAGCACTTTGTCAGTGTGTTAAAAATGATAAGTACTAATTTTGGCTATTAGCTGAATTTTTATGCTGGTGCTACAACTTTTTGTTCTGTGCTACAAAATCTGCAACCTTTGTAGCACCGGTGCTATGAGCTAAAAAAGTTAACGTACAGCCCTGTCACCACACACACCCTGTGCCATTTTGAGTGTATGAGTCGCGTTATCAAGTTTTTGCTTCTTGTGATCTGGCAGGGCAGCCCTAACACGAGTGTACCATTTTCCGCAGGTTAATAAGCTCACAACACAACACACACAGCTACCGTAGCGTCTTCTGTTTACATTCATTCATCCCATGATGCAACGTGCCATATAAAGACCGACTTTGATAGCGGCGCTACAAAAATGTACTACACCTACAGTGGAGGAAATAATGATTTGACCTCTTGCTGATTTTGTAAGTTTGTCCAATGACAAAGAAATGAAAAGTCTCAGAACAGTATCATTTTAATGGTAGGTTTATTTTAACAGTGGCAGATAGCACATCAAAAGGAAAATTGAAAAAATAACTTTAAATAAAAGATAGAAACTCATTTGCATTTCATTGAGTGAAATAAGTATTTGAACCCTCTAACAAAAAATACTTAATACTTAGTGGAAAAACCCTTGTTTGCAAGCACAGAGGTCAAACGTTTCTTGTAATTGATGACCAAGTTTGCGCACATGTTAGGAGGAATTTTGGTCCACTCCTCTTTGCAGATCATCTCCAAATCCTGAAGGTTTGGAGGCTGTCTCTGTGCAGCTCTGACCTTCAGCTCCCTCCATAGGTTTTCTATAGGATTAAGGTCCGGAGACTGACTAGGCCACTCCGTGACCTTAATGTGCTTCTTCTTGAGCCACGCCTTTGTTGCCTTTGCTGTATGTTTTGGGTCATGGTCGTGCTGGAACACCCATCCACGACCCATTTTCAGTTTCCTGGCAGAGGGAAGGAGGTTGTCGCTCAGGATTTGACGATACATGGCTCCGTCCATTTTCCCGTTAATGCGGTGAAGTTGTCCTGTGCCCTTAGCAGAAAAACACCCCCAAAGCAAAATGTTTCCACCTCCATGCTTGACGGTGGGGACGGTGTTTTGGGGGTCATAGGCAGCATTTTTCTTCCTCCAAACACAGCNCCGTTACAGGTCCTGGTACTACACCGTTACAGGTCCTGGTACTACACCGTTACAGGTCCTGGTACGACTCCGTCGCAGGTCCTGGTACGACTCCGTCGCAGGTCCTGGTACTACACCAATACAGGTCCTGGTACTACGCCGTTACAGGTCCTGGTACTACACCAATACAGGTCCTGGTACTACACCAATACAGGTCCTGGTACTACACCAATACAGGTCCTAGTACTACACCAATACAGGTCCTGGTACTACGCCGTTACAGGTCCTGGTACTACGCCCGTTACAGGTCCTGGTACTACGCCCGTTACAGGTCCTGGTACTACGCCCGTTACAGGTCCTGGTACTACGCCCG
>SSNR01000251.1:693240-713004 GCA_006937965.1 Callopanchax toddi | reverse complement strand
TCCCCCCCCCCCCACCCACCCACCCACCTTTGAAATTTAAATTTTATTCTTGGTGGAAGATCAAATCAACTTTATTCATAGAGCACATTTCCTGCAGAGCAACACAATGTGCTTTACAGCAGATAAAACCTAAAATCAGATGAGGGTTAACAGAGCTGCTGCAGACTGAGTCCACTGACCAAAGTAATGGTTGCACTGGGACTGAATCTATTCAAGTCTGTTAAACACAATAAATGACTTCAGAAAGACACTTTATGTTGTTCTATATCAATCTACTGGTCTGACACAATCATTTAATGAATTTAAATGACAATAACTCAAGAGGAGGGCTTTCTTTAGCCATTTCTTTAGATGCGATTAAAAATGCGATTAATTAGATTAATTAATTACAGATCATAATTAATTAATCGCACAATTTTTTTAATCGCATGACAGCACTAAATGTCATGTGGCTGTTTGCTAATTAATGTCATTAAAACAAGAAGAGAATGATACAGTAAGCTAAGCTGGATACAGGAAGTTTAACTTCATCGTATATTTTATTTCATGTCTTGCCTGAAAGTTACCTAAACATTATTCACTGGAACATGGAACAGGCAGACAGCTGTCTAACTACAGGACCCTTTAACAACTCAATAAAACTTTTTCTAGCAAAAACAGCTCCAGTCTGCCTCCTCTGCTGTGAATAGCCAGCAATGTTTAGCAAAGCAAACAAACCAGCTTTCTACTGTCAGTCTGTCTGAATTTCTCCCCAGCCTTCATGCCTTTAAAACTTTTAGAACTTGATTCATAATAATAATAATAATAATAATAACAATAATCTTTATTTATAAAGCACCTTTCATACAAAAAAGAAACTGTAACTCAAGGTGCTTAACAAGTTAAAATGACCCCACATAAACCACATTCCCATCCCTCCCCCATAAAAAGCACACATACGCACACACGCACATATACACACAAAGGACATTGGGCTGAGTACAGATGAGCAGGTTCTAAGGAAACGCCATCAGAGGAGCCCTCTGCACCGGCAGCAGCAGGTCAACAGCAGCAGCCAACGCACCAACACGGGGCGACCAGAGGAGGCAGGGCTGAGACCCCACCTCCACCTGGAACCACCTGGAGAACCAGGCAGCCACAGCTGACCACCGCTCCCGAGGCAGAGGGCTCCCTCAGAGGAAACATAAAAATAAAATAACAATTAAAATAACAAGTTAAAATATAAAATAACATAAGATAAATATAAGAATAAACAATAAAACTGTGATAAAATCTAACTAAATACCTAAAATCTATTAGACTAAAATCAGCTAAAGGTTAGACTAAAAGCAGTTAAACAGACTAAAAGTAATTAAACACAATAAGTTAAAATTACACTAAAAACAGTTAAACAGGGTAAATAAATAAGAAGTAAAACGGTGAACTAAAAGCATTTAAACAGACTATAATAAATAATACTCAGTTAAAAGCTAGCTTAAAAAGGTGGGTCTTGAGCCTGCCTTTAAACGCATGAACGTTCTCTGCAGCCCTGAGGTTCTCTGGCAGCCTGTTCCAGAGGTGAGGGCCATAATAATAAAAAGACGCCTCACAGTGAGTATGTGTTCTAACTTTTGGAATGACAAGAAGACGGCTGCCAGAGGAGCGCAGAGACCGCAGAGGTTCATACGGTAAAAGCAATTCTGAGAGATAAGAAGGCCCAAGACCATTAAGACACTTAAAAACCATTAAAAAAACCTTAAAATCAATCATTAACACACAGGTAACCAATGCAAAGACTTCAGGATGGGTGTAATGTGCTCCCGCCTCCTGGTCTTCGTCAGGACACGTGCTGCTCATTCATACAATAACAGAAGTGGATACCACCATGCTTTCGAAAATGCCGTCTGGAGTTGACTAATAACTCGGGTGGGAACTCGATCAATGAATGCAGCGCCCTTTAGTGGAGTGGAGGGGAAATGGTTATTATATTAGTGAAACAGTCAAACGAATTAAAAGATAAATTTGTTTTAAAAAATGCATTGACTGCAAATACTGAGGTGGACCGATTGTCATAATCAATTCTGCCAACTATTATAGCGCTAAGTTATTGATATTAAATCTACTCAGGTATTGAATAACAAAAATTATCCCGTAGATAGATATATGTGCGATATAACAAAATATTTCGTCTGGATAATAGAAAATGTCTACCGTCAAATAAAAACCTCTATCGTTTACGCCACGGTAGAAGTTTTACGGCAGCAATTTACTTCATAATGCACTTTACGGCATGCTCATGAACGAGCCGTGCTGCGCAGCAAAACATAAACAAGCATGGAGGCAGACGGTAGCAGACATGTTTTAAACAAGAGTCAACAGGATAACCAGTAACCCAAACTGAGGAGCTTGTTCCTAAAAGAGGGACAACTTCTGTTGCATGGATGTGGTTTAAATATAAAAAGACCAACGTGGACCAGACAACAGTTGTTTGTAAAGTTTGCCGGCCCCCGGTCCCAACAACGGACTTTGATGCCACAAATTTATTTTATCACCTGAGCAAAAACCACAACAAAGAATACAGAGACAGCCAACTAGCAAAAGCAGCATTGAGTGTTAGCGTATGCGCTCATAGTAAACTACAGGTGCAGACGCTGCAACAGGCTTTTACCCGCACTATGTCATGTGGCTCCTAGCTGCCAGCTCCCGCAGATGAAGGAGATTACTGCTGCTGTTACCAAGCACATCTACAAAGATATGGGTCCAATCTACACAGTAGAGAAACGTGAGTTTTGTGAGTTACACTCAAACCGAGACATGAAATGCCCAGCTGAAAACACGTTACTAAAGTCATGTTACCTGATAATTTATGTCAGGCCACAGTGGAGGTGGAGATTGACAAGGAGGTGTTCTATGTTTTGTATATTTATCGTTATCAGGATATAAAATGAGCTATGAAATTTTGGCCATATTGCCCAGCCCTACCCATAGACCAGGGGTGGGGAATCCTGGTCCTCGAGGGCCACAGTCCTGCACATTTTATTGGTTTCTTCTCTTCAACACACCTGATCTGAATTAGTGGGTGATTAGGAGCCTTCTCGTTTCCTTGAAGGCAGTCGGATGAGGTAATTCAACATTTAAATCAGGTGTGTTGACGAGAGGACACCTCTAAAACTGCAGGACTGTGGCCCTTGACGACCAGGATTCCCCACCCCTGCCATAGACCATCAAAATTTCTAGCTTCAACCACAACATACCCTGGATCCTCTCATGTTTTTAATTAATTTCATCAGACCTGAGTGTTAGTGAGCAGTGTTTGATAGATATCCTGGACATTTCAATGGCTGTATTCTCGTCTGTCCCAGAGGGGACACATCTCCGTCTCCGTTATTGAGCAGTGTGTCAGAAATAGCAGCAGTGTATAGGTCAATCAGGCTGAGTGCTGTGGAGGATCATGTTTCTCCTGGTTCTCAGTGAGCTGGTTAGAAAGCTGCTGCCACACAGTCTATTAAAAGATGTGAAACACATTCAGAGAATGTCAGCTCCACCAATGAAAACATGCTGCATTCAGGTCTGTCTGGTTTCCAGCAAGCATCGGCATCAAGCAAATACCTGTCCCTGACTAAACACCTGGCTGAGAGGCTGAAGTACACATAACATAAAGGTAACCGAAGGCTCTGAAACCCAAACACACCGCAGCAGTTACTCAATCTTACTGCTGTACTCTAATCAGCTGTTTAATTACAGTGGATATGACCTAATGTTTTGGAGACACAAATTAAGCGGAGTCACGTCCAGTTTCTGACCCAGTGGTTAAATCTCTTAGGACAACTCTGATTTACATAGCATGCTTCAAAACTACATGGTGTCATTCAGTAGAGTGCGCGCATGCATGCACACACACACACACACACACACACACAAACTCACTTGCACACTCACAAATTCACTCGCGCACTCACACACTGGCTCGCACACTCACATTCACATGATAGCACACACACGCACTCTCGCACATCTTACAAACACGTCTCATGCACAGCAAAGGATAACAGGGATCAAATATGAGCAGCTGTACGTAGCAGTCAGGAATGTCAGCCATGTTCTACCAGACTACAGCCAGGCTAATCAGCAAACAGACTATAAACACACCTCATGTCCTGCTATGGAGGGGGAGGGGGGCTGAAACTAGTCAGAAACTGAAACAAACTAACAGCTAGCTAAACTATGAGACGTCAAGCTAACTGCTGTGACAAGAAGCAAAAACAGCAATTCACTTGTTTCCTTAATGTGATCATTAACCCGTCTTCCATTTCTAAACATACAAGCCTCTAATTTACAGAAAGCGACCAGAACGGGAAACATTTTCAAGTAGTCTAAGAAAGGCCGTTAGAGTGACATTAATGCTGTTGGACTGGGTGATACCAGGCTGTTCTATGAGGAATAATTGTGGCAACAAATACAAAAACAAAACAAAAATCAACAATTCTCAGAGAATGAGATGAATCTGAGGCTCACTTCATCTCACACTGAGGCACAACCGAAGCAGCACAACTGTCCACAGTTAAAACTAGTTTCATTAACCATTTGAATTGAAATCCTTTGACCTAAACGAGACAAAAAAAAAAAACGTAACTTTAAACAATCTGGCTGCAAGGTTCAGGTCTCAGCATGATATAAACTGATAATCTAACTCAGAAGAGGTGAATTCAAATGATGATCCAAACCAGACGAAGTGAATTTAACTGACGGTCTATCCGAGAGGTGGTCAATTTTATTGATGATCCAAACTAGAGGAGGTGAACTTAACTGATGATCTAATCCAGAGAAGGCGAATTTAACTGATTATTTAACCCAGAGGAGATAAATTTTCAAGACTATTAGCTGACTACCTAAACAACACGAGGACTGATCACCAGATTACTCCAGACTTGACCCAAAGCTGCTCTTTAAGGCACAGCTCCCATGTAATGACTTCTATATCCACAAAAAGTCAAATTAGACCAAACTAGGGGGAGGAAACTAACCTGTTAGTAATAAATTGGAGCAGACCTGCTATACACAAGCTAGGCAGTTAGCTTAACTCAGCTGAAACATGGTGGCTTCTTTAGTATCAAGTCTTCCATGTTCAGGTGGATTTAACTATAAACACATTAAACAACTCACCTAGAGAGGCATTCCAAATGAAGTGAAACCCTTCATAAATGTAAGTTATCAGAGTTTCCCAATATGAATTCCATTTAGCCCAGTAGGCCCCTATATCCGCCTCGGACTCTCCTGAACCCGCTGCCCTCAGAAGTAGATCCCTCTCCGAAGACAGGACACAAAGTTCTCAGTATTTCCACCAAAATGTCGGAAAAATAATTTCCCTGTCTTGTTCGGGTGAACTGCATCCATTGAATGTTTATAGTAAATCCCAGGTGAACAGGTCCAGTCCCGTTAGTGTCTCCTATATTTACAGTCACTGTTTATTATGGGATGCTCGCTGCTAAACGTGAAACTGGGCTCCGCACTATCTAGGGCCGATGGCTCCCATCCCCCTCCGCAGGCCCCAACATACAATCACGGTACAGGGTTTCCCTGGCGACCGTGCAGGGGCGCTGCTCCTGGGCGGGGCTTGCTGAGCTATCCCGCCTCCCGTCGTTAATTCGACAGTTATGGTGCCATTCATTCGCTCTACCAACAATATGTCCAGGTCATTGGTTAATAAAAGTGACGATCATTTTTTTCTACGTGGTAAGTGAACAAGAGCGAGCTCTGCCTTGACAGAGCTGAAGGACAGTTTAGTAAGGCGCAGACATCGAGAAGCCGCAGAGCGGATACGGAAGACAGCTTTACTCCCAGAACAGGATCTGTATCTCCACATTGGCGGGAGGTGTTCCTTATTGACTACAGGGAGCTAGTCGGAGAGATATGACGAGGTGCCACAGACTTTTGCCGTGGAAGGAGCTTTCTAGCTAAAACATTAGCGCTTTAACCACACGGGGTTTCTAGGGCCCAGTTCCAGGGCTACAGGAGGGTCGCCCCCTGAGCAGGTGTGCTCCTGGTGTAACCTGACAAGCGGCTTTCCGGACTCGTAACTATAATCGGTTTGATCAACCAGCGGTCGCTTTGCTCACATTAAGAAATCTGGTAACAAAAAAAATCAAAGCAGAGTCACGGAACTGGGCGAGGTCTAGGGATGTAACGCAGTGCGATCCCTCCACCTTTAAATTGGACCAGTTTGGCGGTGGGTCTGTTGTCAGTCAGCCGGCTTGTGACCAGACTCGGAAGTGTTGATGAGCTGTGAAGGAGGGAAGCATTTTCGGGGTTGTCACCTGTCAGAGTTGATGTCACGGTTTACCTGGCTTAAATAATTCAATCTGCAAAATTCAGAAGACGCAGCAGGCCCCGCCTATCAGGCGCGCCACCTTTCAGCCGGCTGGTAGTTGACGTGGACACTGTAATGAACAACGCGTCAGCATAAAGCTATTGGATTGTTGCTCATGTCATGAGGCTTTGTAATGGCTTTTGATTGGATGTGGAGATGGATACTGACGTCATTTGTTGGAGGGCAGCATGGAATATTACTGGATAAATGCGCCCCCCCCCCCCCCCCCCCCCCCCCCCCCCCCCCCCCCCCTTCCTGTTGTAGAATAGAAACGCCTCAGGTCATGTTTCAGCTGTATTTGCCTTCTGTTTTTCCCCCGTTTCAAGAGGGTAACCATCTCTGAGAACATGGGACTGGAGAAAATTTTCTGGTTTGATATCACTTCATATTTTTAATAAAGGTCTTATTTTTAAGCTTCCATCATGTATTTTTTAAGGACTTGTGAAATATCCTTGAATTGCCATAAATCTGATAAGATTCTCCTAAAATGTCCATTTGATTCTAAGAAATATTAGTAAAATTACTGCCCATGCGATCATGGTCACTCAGTGATGCGAATTTACCATCTGGATCAGTTTAATTACATAATCAAATTCTAAAAATGCTGCCAAGAAAACTGTTTAAATACTTTTGGGGAGGTTAAATGTGTATATCAACCCAAGTTCTGATAAAAACAAATACATAATCAGGAATTTAACCCGAAGTACCAGTTTTAAAGACGCTAGTATTTATGAATTGTATTCTTATCAAATTTAGTCTGGCTGGGGGAGAATTATAAACCAGTCTTGGACATGTCAAGGATTTGATAAAACTAATGAATCAAATTCAATATTTTGCTTTTCTTGAGCTATATAGGACTGCTTTCTTAAAAATAAAACCTAGCCACCAGAATTTGATTAAGAATAACGGGTTTTGTGCTTTCTCTAACAAGGACAGAAATGAAATAAATTGCCATTTAAATGGTTAAAATTATCCAAATGATTGAAATCTTAGTAATTTTGAGCAGGACTGTTGCCTGTAAACCGATCTATGCAGAAAAAAGGCATTTGTAAAGTTTTTATTGCAGTTTTTTGGAATTGGACATGTTTTGTCCAGTTTCAAGAGGGAAGTGCTATTTTTTCTGGGTTTTATTTATTTTGTAAACATCGAGATAACTATTAATTTTAAAGATCATCGACAGGACAGGTCGGGTCCAGGTAGACCTCAGCACACAGAAAAACACTAAAGAATCCATTTTGAAGTTTTAACAGATGAAGGACCTGAATGTAGGTTTAAAATTAACCCCCAAACCTCAAAATTGACACTGATAAAAAACAAACTTATGTCTTCCTCTAAATACATTTTAGTCTAGAACAACAGACTGCTCGTTGATGTGGGGACATTTTATTCATTTCCAGTTTGAAGCAATCACACAAAAGGATTAGAAAACAAAAATAAACATTACACAACTCTGGGATCCAAACAAGTTTCAGGTTATATTTCTTATTCAGAAGACAAACACAGTTTTATTTGAGGGGATTTTATGTACAATAAAATGTAATGTGTTAAAAATTAAATGCTGTGAATGTTACATCTCCAAACATCTGATTTGAGGGATTAGGGGTGTCAGAAATTGACCTCAACAGGTCAGAGGTCTCAGAGAATATGACCAGGGTCAGTGGTTTGTGAGAATATGACCCTAAAAGGTCTGGGTCTATGAGAGAATATAACCCTAACAGGTCAGGGGTCTATGAGAGAATATGACTTCAACAGGTCAGGGGATTGTGTGAGATTATGACCCCAACAGGTCAGGGTCAGGGGTCTGTGAGAACAGCTGCATGCAGACACAACCAATAAAGCTTGAAATAAGTGAGCAGCTACTCCACCCTCTGGACCAGGTGGAGTAAAGCTCTGCACTTAGCAGCCAATCAGGCAGCTCAGACAGGATAAAGTCGGACTGCTTTACAACATCCTCCACCTGTTTTACATCAACACTGCCTCCTACTGGATGGGACCACTTAGAGCAGCTTCAGACTACCAGTGACGTTATTCACAGACTCCTCCTCTCCCATGATGGCCAGAACGGTGCGGGAGCCAGTCTCCACCTGCAGAAGAAAAGTCAGCATGGAGAACACCAAATGTTACAACTTCCTGCATGGGACTACAAATACCACTAGGAGAGATTCACACACACATCTACCTGGGTGAGTCCTGCATCCTGCACCAGGTACGTGGGCAGGTTGAGGCTCATGGCCAGAGCCTGCAGCTCCAGCAGGTGGGCCACGTTGGTACCTTGGACCACCACCTTCTTGGCCCTGTATTCACAGCATATTATAAAATATCTGATTCAAAACAACAAATGTGGGCTCAGGAAGTATTGATATTAACAGATGTGTTGGTAACACTGACAGAAGCTCTGCATAAATTAGGTGAAGAGAAGCACAGTGAAGGTGGAGCTCTAAAGCAGGTAGTAAAACAAAATGAGGACCTCCTTACCCGCTGTGATCCCACCTCCAGGACACCTCCCTCCAGCTGGGTTTTCCCTGGAGAGCCTGGTACAGCCCCACGGCAGCATGGGCCACCTGAGCTGCTACCTGCACAACCCACAACCACACCAATAAGCCAAACTCTGCTCAGAAAAATAAAACACTTTAATCAGTCTGGAATCAAGTCAGTTATAAACTTCTAGGACATTGATCTGGTCAGGTCAGTAGCAGAGGGGGGCATTAATCAGCTGTTTTGGTGTTGATGAAATTAACAACAGGTGCAACAACGAGGTGATTCCAAAAACAGGAATGGTTTTACAGCTGGAAGTCACAGAATATTCTTTTCAGTAGTTTTGCATTTGACTAGGGTCAGTGTCACTGCTGGTAGCAGGAGGCGATGCCTGAACCCTACAGAGGTCCCACAGACAGTCCAACTCCACCAGGATAAAGCATCAATACGTTTCATTACCAGAAGGTTTGCCAGGTCTTTCAGGTCAGTCTCAAGAGCCTGGAGGAGATCCCAGGAGAGAGAGACAGTTACTCTAGGAGAGCTGGACAGGACCATCAGAGGTCCTTTACCCATCAGCAGGACCTGCATCTGCTCCTTTGTGCAGGATGAGTTCTACCAGAGCCCTACAAAGTCAATCAATCAAATACTTTATTAATCCCAAAGAGAAATAAATAGATTTTTCAGTAACTCATTTAGGTTTATTAATAAAATCATTAAAGATGGTTCTAGCTGTGTTGCAGCAGATCTGAAGAACCTCTGACTGAAAACACTGTTGAGTTGTAGAGGATGCTCAGGGTTGTCCATCATATCCAATCAGATCTCGAGGCTCCAGAGTTCCCAGAACAGAACCAGCCATCTGTATCAGCTTGTTCAACTTTTTAAGTGAACCTGTATGGGGCTGTGTACCATTAAATATTTTTCAATACTACTACTTTAACGATACCTGGTTTTCGATACTGGTACCTTAACGATACTTTTTTCGGTACCTAAATGTATAATTCTGTGAGCAAATAAAGTACGAAAAGGTTTTTTTATTAAACAAAAACAAAAAAACATTGTTTTATGGCATATTTATGCTTTTATTATTACCGGTATTTACTGCTAACCTTGGACACTTTCTGTTATGTCACTGTCTTCCCTCACATACACCTCCTGATGCAGCAGACAGAGGCTGGAAGCTCAGGGGCTCCTTTTTTTAATTCCATGCACGATGAGCTGCTTTGACTAATTGCTGGCATTCTTGGTTTTTTGCGGCACAAATCTTAATGCATATGTTGCATTTTGCTCTGTTCCTGTTAACCTTTCCAAAATGCAGCCAAACTTTAGATTTTTTAAAACATTTTCAACCCGGAAGTCACTAAGCTTGTGGGAGAACTGGAGTTGAGAGGGAGAGGAGGGGCTGTGTGTCTCTGTGAGGAAGCTCTTCTGTTCCGCGCTTCACGTAACGTGGAGCGGAGAAGAGCTGGATGGAATGGAGCGGCTCATTTACAGGGACATTTTATTGTAAAAGTACCGTGTTTTTTCAGTACCGGTACCTACCGAATGCTTTCAGTCGGTACCAAAGAAGTACTGTGGTTCAGTACCCAGCCCTAAAACTGTATCGGCTGGTTAATGGTGTGAATGTCTCTGACCAAACCATTAGAAATAGACTTCACCCTTAGAAACCCTTAGACCCAGTGTTAGACCTTCACTGGTGCAGTGGGTCCTGGTTAATCCTGGTCCATGATAATACCTGACCTCATGTGGCAAGAGTCTGCAGGTAGTTCTTGGAGGATGAAGGGATGGATACTACTGACTGGCCTCCATGCTGGCCTGACCTGACCAAATTGCACCCTCTATAGGTTGATCAGTTTCATTTTCATCAAATGATCATTTTGTTCCTAACACATTGCCATGTCAGGATGGAGATCCAGCAGGATGTTTGTCCTACTGAGATCTGATGTGTTTTTAATGTATCTCTTTAACTATTTAGAGCTGTGTGGTGATACATATACATAACTAATACATAATTCTTGTTCTTTTTTTTAAACAAACTGGTGTGTAAACATGTTGAGTTTAGAAGAAACAGCTTTAGGTATTTCTCTATCTGAGGGATGTTTCTAACATGTCTGCCTCTGTTGAGCAGCTGTCAGACTCTAGATCTGCATCCCCCCTGGTAATTGTTCTTACTCTAGACAACACTAGAACTGACTGTGGATTTGGAACCAGTTCAAAGTATCCACAGTCCACACAGATAACCCTGGACTTACCTTTCCAACTCCCATGGCAAGGTCCATGTTAACTACAAACACCATCTTGAACATGAGGTCCTCGTCTCCCTCCTCCTGCGCGTTGGATGAAACACAAACACACTAAGATCTGGATGTGGACACATTAGAGTGGGCCTGAAGGACCAACGTGTACCTGAGGATGACTAAGGCTAGCTTATGGGCACCTCATTCTCCAGTTTGTTGAAGTAGTACATGGCTGCCTCCTCAGCAGACACGTTCCGGGTGTGAAGAAGTGCCTGGAGAGAAAACAAGAGCAGAGTCAGGTCTATCGTCACTGTGCAGGTAAATCATAACCTACTAATACCAGGTCAATCTGACAGGAACCAACCCACAAACAATAACAACACTGAGTAATAACCCCCTGCTGTTGGTGTTTTCTCTTGTTCGGAGCTGATTGTTTGATCTTTCTCTTGGTAATTAGGAAAAAAAAAAAACAATGTCATCCATTTTTACACTTTATTCATTCTTTATTGTCAGGAGCCCCAGTAGAATGTAGAAGATTCATAATAGCTAGGCTCCTCCTACTCATCCTGGTCACCAGTCTGGTACCATTCCTCAACCTGAAGTTGTTGCAGGTGAACCAGCTGGAGGTGTTGGTCACTCTACAGCAGTCCAACAGCTGCAAATCAGGAGCCAATCAGGTGACCGCCAGAAGCCGGTCCTGTGATCAAAGTCACCTGAAGCTCAGAGTGAACACCAACAGGAGGATGCTACAACTTGGTTAGCCAAACTCTAATGAGTTTTCTTTTTGTGCTGACTTGATGTTTTACTGTTTTAGTGACAGAAGCACCATCCTACACAGGTCTAGAGGAGTTGCTGAACCCGTCTCACCTGTCTGGCTGCATCTTCAGGGATGTCGAGCTCTCTGAGCTGCTGGAGGAACTCAGGGTTTACATCCTGAGAGGCTGGAAGAGTTCCTGGCTGTCCTGATGGCTCCATGCTGGACTGGAGGAACAGACAGGAAACGGTAAACAGACTGCATTCATTCAGCGCTTTTCTAGTCTTCCACACCAAAACTCTTTACCTACAGGTCACCTCCACCCATCACTCACAGGTTCACAAAATTCTGATATATCAGTGATGAACTGGGTGGAGAAATGTGTGATTGCCAAAAACTGAACATTGGAACTGAAGATGAGCTGTTTTTTGTGAAACTCTCAATATACAAGATTTTTTGAAGCTTGAATAAAGTAGAGAATGTGAAGTTAAACAAGTCTGAGAAAAGCAGGAGGAGGAACACGTGATCAACAGGCAAATGATGGAAAAACATGAAGGTTTACTTTCTGAATAAACAAAGAAAAATGAAACTAAAGAATGAGGAATATGAAGGGAGATGGATTCAGACAGACAGACAAAAAGGAGGAGGAGTCAGAGACAAAAAGGAGGAGGAGTCAGACAGACAGACAAGATGGAGGAGGAGACAGACAGACAAAAAGGAGGAGGAGTCAGACAGACAGACAAAAAGGAGGAGTCAGAGACAAAAAGAGGAGGAGTCATCAGAGACAAAAAGGAGGAGGAGTCAGAGACAAAAAGGAGGAGTCAGACAGACAAAAATGAGGATGAGTCAGATACAAAAAGGAGGAGGAGTCAGAGACAAAAAGGAGGAGGAGTCAGACAAACAGACTGAAATGAGGAGGAGGAGTCAGATTAAAGAGGAGGAGGAGTCAGACAGATAAAAAGGAGGAGGAGTCAGACAGACAGACTGAAATGAGGAGGAGTCAGTCAGATTAAAAAGGAGGAGGAGTCAGACAGATAAAAAGGAGGAGGAGTCAGACAGACAAAAAGGAGGAGGAGTCAGACAAACAGACTGAAATGAGGAGGAGTCAGTCAGATTAAAAAGGAGGAGGAGTCAGACAGATAAAAAGGAGGAGGAGTCAGACAGATAAAAAGGAGGAGGAGTCAGACAGACAAGACTTCTATAAAACCTTTAAGCAATATTGACTAATATTGTTAGAAGCAGCTGGAAGTCTACAGCAGGAAGGCAGGGCAATCCTGCTCTACTACTACATGATTCTGTGGATGTATACACATTGTACTGTGGTGTGTGTGTGTGTGTGTGTATATATATATATATATATATATATATATATATATATATATACACACACACACACACATACATACGTGTGTGTGGACACAAATCACTTCTCCTTCCTTACTCTACATACAATGATACTCTACAATACTACCCTAGCATGGTCCTCTCCTCTAGAAACTAGAACATGCAGTGTAATTGTTCTGAAGGTGGATTAGGAGGCTCTGCTGGTCTCACTGTGAGTTTTACGGAGTCTACAGAAATGAAGGAAGGAAAAAGGAGCTCTCTTCTTCTGGGCTGGTTTGTGCAGATACCTGACCTACAGCTGTTGCTATTTGAAATATTTTACGTATAAAGTTTGACCCGCCCAGCCGCCATCTTGGCCTCCTTAGGGCGCAGCCTGATGTTTTATAAAGACGTGGCAGAAACACTTTAGGAATCTGAATCTGACTGCATGATTAACGGGTGCTGCTGTTAGCTGCGACCCGGTGAACTCACCTGTTAGAATCAGTAATGTGGAGTCCAATCGTCTCCAACACCCGCTGTTCCTTTAACCCAGATCCGTTTCTGAAAACCGAATGATTTCCGGTCAGATATAAAATTGATGATTTCCGGTCAGATACAATACTAAATGTTTTTTGTCAAATGTAAGACTAAATGATTTTCGGTCAACATAAACTACATTCAGCGATGATGACGATGTTGTTGTTCTTTTTCTTCTGTTGGTTGCAGTGTTGACCTCCTGCAGGCGCACTAGCGCCCTCTGGAGAGCCAGAAGACTTTTCACAGAAAAGGCATTTAAATCACACAAACATAAATGTACACATAATGTATATACACATACACAAAAATATATACACATATACATACAGTACTCACAAAAATGTAGGGATAGTTATCTTACTGGTGAAATTTTTGGAAAATGTAAGAGTTATGACTACATTTATATCATAAAAGTGGTACATTTAAGTAGACGCAATGGTGATTTCCTCATGTCATAAACAAAAGCCAACAACAGTGGTGGGGACACCCCAACAAAAATGTCAACATCTCAATAACCGGTCATGTGACTTTGAGCATCTGTTCCAGCTTGATGACGTCTCATGCTGTTCACAAGTCCACTTATTGTCTGCTGAGTCATGGCATCTACCTCTTCCTGAAGCGCAGCCCTCAGGTCATTCAGGTTCTGGGGTTCAGAGTTACCAGCCTTTACATGGAGACTCAGCTGATCCATAGGTTTTCTATGGGATTTGAGAAAGTCCAGATCTCTCCCCCTGATACCCTTGCAGGTCATCTAGCACTCAGACCATGCTGATGTTGTAAATGGTTTTTCATAGTCTGACATGTGGGTGCTTCTCACCTCTCCTAAATGTGCCTGGAGCTGTGTGTCATTCATCATCCATTGGAAATTGATTCACAATGAAGTGGTCAACAGTGTGGGCTGTGGCCAATAGTCCTCCACTTCTATGTCTTTCTGTGACTCCTCCAGTCTCTCTGTATCTCTGCTACAACCTGCTGATGACTTTCTGTAAGCTCAGTGGACACTTCCATCTGAGAACATCCTGTTTGAAGCCTCACAATGAAGACATGCTGTTGATTAATTGTTAGGTGAGGTCTTGGTCTCATGATGTCAAAATGTGAGCATCATGATGAGGAGGACTATTTAGATACCACTTAAAAATGAACTCTATAAAATCAAGAGTCAGAAAATTTCCTGACTTGGTTCAATTTAAAAGAGCATAATTAATATTTCATGGGGGAAAAAAAACAAGAACTTAAGTCCCAAAAATGAAATTGCAAAGTGGGATGGAGGATATAATTGAAGAGGGAAATTTAATCTAAATATTAATGGTGTCAGAACTATTTTAAAAAGTAAGTGTATGTCAATAACAGGGGTTAAATTAGAGAAGTCTAACAGAAAAATTAAAACAAAGTAAAAACATCAACCAGTTTTAAAGTAAATATAAAATACAAATTCTAAATACATAGTGCAGTTAAACCAAGATGGTAATGGAAATGTTTCTCTCACACTTTTGTTTTTTCCTTTTTATTTGTTCTTTCATTTTCATTTGAAATAGATTGTGTTTGGCTTTGCTTTCCATAATTGAAGGAAATGGTGTTTTAGGAATGTTCTGTTTCTTCTTAAGAAAGAAATAGTGCTGTTCTGTTTTTATTGTCTTTTCTTGTCTTTAAATTAATGATTGTGTTTAAAGCTAGATATACGGTGGCCCCTAGAGACAAAACACATGCAAAACAGAAAACACATGCAAAATAACAAAAACACATGCAAAAACCCAAAACACATGCAAATCAGAAAACATGCAAAACCCAAAGCACATGCAAAACTAAAAGCATGCAAAAAGCAAAAACACATGCAAATCAGAAAGCATTCAAAAACTGAAAACACATGCAAACCAGAAAGCATGCAAAAACTGAAAACACATGCAAACCAGAAAGCATGCAAAAACCCAAAACACATGCAAACCAGAAAGCATTCAAAAACAGAAAACACATGCAAACCAGAAAGCATGCAAAAACAGAAAACACATGCAAACCAGAAAGTATGCAACAACTGAAAACACATGCAAACCAGAAAGCATGCAAAAACAGAAAGCATGCAAAAACAGAAAACACATGCAAACCAGAAAGCATGCAAAAACCCAAAACACATGCAAACCAGAAAGCATGCAAAAACAGAAAACACATGCAAACCAGAAAGCATTCAAAAACAGAAAACACATGCAAACCAGAAAGCATTCAAAAACAGAAAACACATGCAAACCATAAAGCATGCAAAAACAGAAAACACATGCAAACCAGAAAGCATGCAAAAAGAGAAAGCATGCAAAAACAGAAAACACATGCAAACCAGAAAGCATGCAAAATCCCAAAACACATGCAAACCAGAAAGCATGCAAAAACAGAAAACACATGCAAACCAGAAAGCATGCAAAAACCCAAAACACAACGGAAGTGCTCCAGGACGCTAGAGGGCAGCGCAGAGCTCGATTTACAAGATAAACAGGAAGTAATTTAATCAAACGTCCTTTTTTTCCTTTTCCTTGACATGTTCACTTTTCACCTTCTGTCTGGGGCATCCAGGGGGTTTCAGAAATCAATGAAAATGTATGGGTTTTATCATTTTTCACTGGAAATCAGAGGTCGCGCTAGACTTTTTTCTTTTCCGTCATTTGACAGACAGGGTTTTAAAAATCCGATCATAATCTGTTTTTAACCGTCACTTATTAATTTTAAAAATTATAATAATTACTATTTCAGTAGCATTATTTCATTACTTTTAAATATTATTGCATGTTTGTTAATCTTTTCATCCTCCACTGATGTCACGGTTTGGAGAACCTGTTTAAAAGCTGCAAATCGCTCGGTTTCATTTACTTGATTGATCTAACACCGGGCCCATTTAGCACATAAATCCATAGGATTAGACTATAAATTAGTCGATCAGCCAGTCATCATATAAACATTTCTAAAAACTCTCCATTCGGAGTCGAGCGCTGCGCAGCATCAGGTGAGGTGCAGCTCTGTGCAGATCAGGTCTGACACCTGATGCGCTCTGGCGGACCAGTTCCTGTGGTCTGCTGCAGAGCGCAGGACGTGTGGATCACAGGTCTGCGCTCTGCAGAACCTCAGTCTGCTGGGCTACAGTGGTGGAGATGCAGCGCTATTTCTGCATCCTTGGTTCCAATTATTAGTGGGGACAATTAAGTGATAGCCAATGATGGTCTGATGGACGGGATGGCGCGCGCGCGCACACACCTGTCAGAATGACCGGTGCCCATCAAATACGGAAAATTTCCAGTTAACGCGACCTCTGCTGGAAATAGACATGTACTTAAAGTAACTGGTGCGAATGAAGCAGTCCGTTTGAGAGGCACCCAGCTGCATCAAAATGGCGCACGGAGCTCCATGACGTCGCATGAACCTCCATGACGTCAATTACCGGAAGTGATCGTTTGACCCGGAAGTCCCGTGACCCGGAAGTCCCGTGACCGTAGTAGCCAATAAAGCGCGTCCGAAAGTTTTTCTATCCGAAATCTTTGCTGTGGAGACAAAATGAGCGTAAGTAGCTTATATAAGTTATATCTTTTTAAAGATGGATTTTATAATCGTAGCATATGAGTAGAGGTAAATGGAGTTTCTTTTTCTCGTTTCTCCGCAGAGTTTTTCTCTCTGAATGATTCAAAAGTAAGCTAACCCGGACTTTTGAATGTTTCCTTTTAATCACAAACAAAGGAGAGGCACCCAGCTGCATCAAAATGGCGCACGGAGCTCCATGACGTCGCATGAACCTCCATGACGTCAATTACCGGAAGTGATCGTTTGACCCGGAAGTCCCGTGACCCGGAAGTCCCGTGACCGTAGTAGCCAATAAAGCGCGTCCGAAAGTTTTTCTATCCGAAATCTTTGCTGTGGAGACAAAATGAGCGTAAGTAGCTTATATAAGTTATATCTTTTTAAAGATGGATTTTATAATCGTAGCATATGAGTAGAGGTAAATGGAGTTTCTTTTTCTCGTTTCTCCGCAGAGTTTTTCTCTCTGAATGATTCAAAAGTAAGCTAACCCGGACTTTTGAATGTTTCCTTTTAATCACAAACAAAGGGTTATTTTTCGTAATGCTTTTCAAACTTTATAGGTCAAGTCAGATTATAACTAACAGACACGGGGATATTTAAATAAGTTTAAAATGCAAATACAAATAAATTGCCAGAAACAGAAGTTATTCACGCCAGTACAAAGTATACATTTTAATGAAATAAAACCTTACCAACTACTCATCTTTTATTTATCAAAACATTTCAAGTTCCGTCGGGCTTCCTCATTTTAACCTTATGGAGAACTCTCAATGAGAAAGGAGTCCAGGAAGTACAAGANTCATTGATTAAGCTTTAGTAGCTATATCTTAGTCAGATATTGTTTTAACTGAATCAGTTGTCAAATAAAACTTGTTTTTCTTTAACAACTCTATCTTCCTGTTGTTTGTATTCTAACATATATGAGGTGCAAAGTTTTTCTTAACAATGAGCAATCATGTGAACAATATCTTTTTAATGCTTTATGGGATGTATAGGAATGTAATACTACAGCTGAAGCTAGCCCTTAGACAACATAGTTTACCAGAAATTAAAATGGTTTAGCATTCTATGTCATTAATGGATTAAATTAAAATGGTTTAAGACATTTTAGTTCTGTGGATACTGGAGACAGCTGTATTTTGCCCTACTGTATTTTACTTATAGGTAAAACATTATCAATGTACAACCTATCAGATTTTATTACATACCAATATTTACTGATCTTGTCGTGTTTTGCAGATGCATATCTCGATTGTAAAAGAGGCTGCCTTCCTCCAGAGAAAACTGCTGTTGTCTGGGTTTGGGTGTCCTCTCTGCCCCAGTGTCATCACACCAGGTGATGATGTCATCCAGAGGCACTTGATGAACCACACAGAGAACGCAGTGCATTTCCAGGGTATGTTGGTGAAAAGTGTCTGATTCAGATCTTATAGTTGAACATGTATCCACAACTTATTTGTTTTGTGTTATTGTGTTGGTGTAAGTCTTTCATATTTTTGTATTAGTTTTTATTTTTTTTCCAAACGTCCCAATATTGCAAATTTTTAACATAAATAATTTTTTGTTTACAGAAACCTTAATCTGCAGGTGCAATTTGACCTGTAGAGATACCAGCCACTTCCATTGTCCTTTTTGTGAAAGGACATAATATATGTTTGTGTGGTTATTTAAAATGTTTATTCCTATTTCATCAGATCTTTGAGCTACCTAAGAGCATTGAAGAGGTGACGGGTTTGGGAGCCAGGATAAAAAAGGGGGAGGTGGCTCTCTTAGACTTCGTCTTTGATGTGATGCTCCCAGAGGGAAGATTTGATTTGGTCTTTGTGGTCAATATTCTTTTGAAATGGTACAAAACAAACCAGTGCATTCTTTGTTGCCAAAAAAAAAAAGGCGTGATTGGATCTTTTACGATGTTTTGCAGATCCTGATTACCATCCTCCAGGAGGAAGGACTAACGAGGCTTCGAGCCGAAGTCATTATGTCCAGGGGAGAAGTGTAAATCTGAGGTGTACAATGTGATACTGTGTTTTTTAATGTGGATTAATAAAGCCAAAAAGATTTCTTGTCATATTATCAATATTTGCTGGTGAAGGTTCTCAGTCATCCAGGTCATGATAATCCCAAAAAGGGTTCCTTCTTCTTTCTTTCCGTTTTGCTGCTCATCCGAGTAACTTTGTCAATTCTGTCTGTAGCAGAGAGAGAATCTTATAAACTGTGCTCATCTTCCTCTGTCTGTGACACACCTTCCTGCCTCCTGAGAAGGTGTTCGCTCCACTGTATTCAACTGGAGACCTGTCGAGTTGTATTGATTAGATGGAAGGCGTGAATTGTCTGGGAATTAAGTTCAGAGCAGACTGATGGGTGCTGGAAAGATGAAATCTGAGTCCTCTGTTTAAAGTTGTTTTTTCACATTTGACATAGATGGCTTCTTTAACTCCTCTCTCAAACCATCGGTCTTCTTGTGTATGCCTTTATTTAAAACCCTTTTTTGGATTATCAATATTGCTAGTATGATTCTTATAAGGACAAGAAGGACTGGACTG
>SSNR01000251.1:669659-682120 GCA_006937965.1 Callopanchax toddi | reverse complement strand
TCCTCCTCCTGCGTGCTAAAACCATCAAAATCCTCTTTGTCAGTGTCAGAAACGAACAGGCCCAGAATCGCCTCATCAGCCAGTCTCTCTCCTTTGTTGTCGCTCTGAAAACCAATAAAATCCTCTTCCTCTTTGTCAGTGTCTGAATCAAACAGCCTCCGAACGGCTCAATCAGCTATTGCGCAATCCACTTCTATGGCCGTGTGTCGCATTTGCGCATGCGCACGTAATTTACGTGACCGCGATTCATAAAGCTTTTGCGTGTTTTACGTACGTGCGTTTACCTCGCAGTCACGTTCATTACGTGCGCATGCACAAACGCGACGCGTGGCCATATTAGAGGATTACGCAATAGCTTATGGAGCCCTCGTTCGGAGGCTGTTTTACTCCGAAACTGATGAAGAGGAAGAGGATTTTATTGGTTTTTAGAGGGACAACAAAGGAGAGAGACTGGCTGAGGAGGCGATTCTGGACCTGTTCATTTCTGACACTGACGATGAGGATTTTGGTGGTTTTAGTACGCAGGAGGAGGAAGACGATGACACGGTAGGCTGCTTATTTTTGATACAATAGTTCCCAAACAGTCATCTCTGTCCCAACAATCCCCTCTGTGGTAGCAGGAACTCATATATAGAGTAATTAAACATTAAGGAACAGTGAGGCCAGCTAGTGCTGCTGGAACCGGTTGGGCCGCTCCGGCTTTCTCTCAGTTCAAGCAGCAATCAGTAGCTGCCCAAGGTGGTAAAACATTTACATACGAACAGTAGGCTGTGTCCTCAGAGCAGACAACAACCGTATTCACATACAAACAGACAAAGGTATGTGGGTGTGAGAGTAGCCTCTAAGTGGCCTCCCACACACACATACATATGGTAACTAAACATTAAAACACCCGCGGCTTATAGTTAGGTGCGGCTTATGTGTGGACAAATCTGCAATTTCCCCCAAATTTAGCTGCTGCGGCTTATATTCAGGTGCGCCTTATAGCCCGGAAATTACGGTATATGAATTGTTGAAATCGGTTGAAAATTGTGGAAGGAGAAGCGAGCCAAAAAACGGCGGAAGCTGGAAGAATAAGAAGAATAATAAAGAGAAACAGCAAAACAATAGTTGGAATGCTTACTCAGCATTCCAACTAATTACAAATCTTAACGGGAAACATCTATGAACGAGTCGTTTAACGAGCGGAAACGCAGCTTCATCAGAGAGCAGTGAGAGATCCGCTCCAGAAGCTCTCATGCAGCCCAGGAACCGGTTCAGGGGAAAAATAAAATCTGCGATGGCTGAACGTCTCCTCGTGGTTCAACCACAGAAACGCATTAAACCAGAAGTAAGAAAATATAAATTTAAATCGGTCACGTCGCCGTGTGATCCGTCCCGCCCCGGTCTGGATGGAGCCGTGGGTGATGCCGCTAAACTATTTCCACAGCCTGACAGCAGCGATACGCGGCAGTCAACTGTAGTCAGATTGTCAGATTAATAGCGAGTCAATATCGGACTGACAACATGGATTTAATGAAGAACTACAGCTCAGGAGGAGACGGTAGCACGCAGGTCAAATGTGCAGCTCTCAGTCCGACCCCCCATGATTAACAGTCTGCTCAGGTGTCTCCTACCTGCTGTCTTTCAGCATCAGGCAGAAAACTGATCATCAGAGAAGCTGAGATGATGATCAACTAACTTTTTATTATTTAATTCAAAACAAGAGCAAACAGAATGTACACACAAAATAAATATGAATGAAAAGGAGCTGAGATGGAAAAAAATCTTATTTTCTGCCTCGTTTTTACAAAAGAACATGAAACAATTTCCACTACTGAGACTAACTTTCACACTTAGTCTTCATTTACATTTTCATAATTACCTCAAACCTTTGATTTATAACATTTAAAAATATATTTAATATTCTTATTGATTCTTTTGATAATTTTACTCTGTTTACAGAAATACTCAATTCCTTCCTTTTGGTTCTAATCAGTTTTTTTTAAAGACTTCAGTTCTTTTTAAATTACAACTATTTACTCTTAAACATTTTCTAAATGTTTATTGGTCAGGTATTTTATTAGCTTTGTACATTGTAATATTTTCCTACAATATTGAACATCTAGCCAAGGACAAATATCTAGACCAAACTACAGGAGTCCATCTGAGGGACAGGAGTCTATAATGGAGGATTTTCCATCAGACATTTAGCCATGAAATGTTCAGGTTGAGACGTTCCTGAGAAACATGAAGTTAAAACATTTAAACTGATCCTAAAATGTTTGAAGTTTCAGTTTCAGCTGACTGAAGCACTTTACATTTTCAGTACATTAACCACCTGGTACGATTCAGCTTCAAATAAAGAACTTTATGTTTACTAGCTTGTTAATTAGTCATGAAGGAGTTAATATTAATTTATATGGACAGAGATTTTTTTAAAAAGTGAACTTATAAAATTGCAAATTTGGGTGCACTTAACTTTTGGACCGGTGCGCCTACTTTTTTTTTTGGCGCACCAGTGCAACCAGTGCAAAAAGTTAGTCTAGAGCCCTGTTTAATACGGTAATAATAAGTGTTTCATATAGATTGTTTTCAGATGCACACACCTGTCTCTGTCTCCTTTTCTCCTCTCCTCTCTCTCCTCGCGACCGACTGCCTGTTAAAGTGCCTGTGACTCCATATTTAAATCACTTTATATTAAACAGGTGTAATTTTTGATGTCTCTAGATTAGCGTTGCACCATTATAACTCAAACTATGCTGTAATTATTTCCTAACGAGCAACTCAGAGATCAGAAGAAAGCGCCGCCTTCCGGTTCTGCTGGGTTTCTCCTTATTTGGCAGCCTGACACTTCTGCTGCAGCAGGGGGCAGTGCCGTCGCGTGAAAGAGAAACGAAACTGAAACTAAACACTACACGGTCTATGGGCAATGGCGGCGGCACTGCCTCGCTCCAGTTGTCGTGAACGTGCATGTGGGAGGAGAATTTACCATATAAGCAAGTCCGGATCACTATGACCTCATAGCGGGCTGGAGTGAAAAAAACTGTTTGAAACCTGGGTCTGAAATCTGGAAGAGCTTCTCACTGGCTGGACTAGGAGACAGATGGACGCCGTTTTTTGCTCTTTCTGGCAGGTTTAAGGTGAGAACTCAACGTTGCAACATGATAGATAAGTCAGAAAACATGGAAACCGATGTCATGGGACCTTTAAGGATCCTTTAATGCAGGAGGTTTAGGGATCCACACTTTTCTGCTCTGAGCCACACATCGTATCACCAGCTGTAATTTCACTATTTCCATGTTCAGGCAGACGCTTGTCTACCAGGTCAGCGGGTATTCTGAGCAGAGCTGCAGCGTCGACGCCAGGTTACTTTCACTTTCAGAGCAATGCGCTCCGAAGTTTTCTCTCGTTTTTAAAAAAATAGATGGTCATTTTATTTGTTTTCATGTTTCAATAACAACATAAACCATATCGTTTTCCGACGTTGACATGTGTTGCTTAGTAGCCAATGTTTCACTTGCGTGCCCAAACGCAAATACCCATTACGTAATCCGGTCATGAGGGCTCGCGAGATAGAAGTTATCTCAACAAGACATATCGTGACGTTTTAATATCTCGAGATCCCGTTACACCCCTAGAAGATGCAGATCACCATAAAACAGCTGCAGATGATTTAACTACATGTTGTGTAATGTAATGACTACAAATGGTGTGTTTACTTTAGTGACATACCAGAAAAATAGCTGCTTATTTTTCAGAGCTCTTACTCTCACTCATCATAGTCTGATACTTACACATTCTGAGAGGTCTGATATTTATGGAACAAACTTTCATTCTCAGTATTTGCTATATAACCGTAAACATATCAACTATATTATAGTCAACTGGCACATTTTACCTGTTTAATTAAATTTATAAAAATAGGTAAATGTTGTTAATAGTAAACTGTATTTGTGTCCTTACTGTAATACTTATACTAACATATTTACTCAACATATATGTTTCTTTCATTTATAGTCTGGTAGATCAATGTGTCACTTACCAGTGACCAAAGCACTGCATCAGACTCGGGAGGCAGAGCGATGACGGTGTGAGATTCAGGGAGAGAAGGACAAGGAGAGCTGGCAGCTGCCTGAGTGTCATTTTAACCCAACATAAACAATATCAATACAAGTTAGGGCTGGGCGATATACCGAAAATTTATCGTTACCGAAATTTATGACTCTAACCGACGTCATTTTGCCCATGTCGGTAAATTCGGTATTTAAAAAAAATGAAAAGGCATGTACAGGTTGGCGCTGCTCATGTCCCTTTAAGACGCACTACGTTCGAAGTTCGAAGGGGTGGAGTCACGTGACTCCACTCCATCCAGTCCGTAAAGAAGAGGTGCCTTGTTTCGGTACCTGTCCGTCATTAATGAGAAATTGTGAGACAGCGATTCAACCTGATAAGCTGTCGCTGATGCTGCGCGTGTCACCTGCCTGAGGCATATTGTGTGCGTGTTTCGGACGCGCTACAATTGTATGCGTATAGCTGTCGCTGCGTGCGTCGGAGCCTCCGACTCGGGAGGGGCTCACCTGTACCGCAGCTGAACGAAGTGCGCCGTGTGTCAGAGAGGAGCAGCTGAGTGCGTGTGTTTGTGTGTGTGCGCTTGCCCGCGTCGGATCATTAGAACCGGGACCGAGTGCTGCTGCCACTCAACAGAGTAGGCGATCCAGCTGGATTACGGTGGCTGGGTCAGCAGACCAGCAGGTCTAGTAGCAGTGGGGGGGTGAGGGGAGCTTATAGACTCATCCACTGAGTCTCACCCCCCGTGTGGTTCTTTACTGTGATTTGCCGAATAGACGGAGATATTTAGTGTATGTCTTTGTCCACTGTTTTACATTAGTTTAATAAATTGTTATTTTATGTGGAAACACGTCTCTGTCTGCTGCTTCTGTAGAGGAGCCTTTTTAGGGGACATTAAACCTCCTGTAGCTTCAGTTCTAAAGGTCAGATAAAGATAAGAGAGGTGAGAAGGGGAAAGAAAAAATGAGCAGCAGGTAGGGGAGGAAAAAATCTGAGAGAGAAGAAATAAAACCTGTTCTCCTCATCATAGTAATTCCAGAGGGCAAAGTTAGGAGGACAAGGAGTGGTTAGAGTTTTTGCATCATTTATAAAACACTCAGCTGTTGGTTAAAGGTTTTCATATTGAAGAATTTTGCAAAGAAAAGAAATGTGACTTCTGTCATTGGGGAACACTTTGGATTCAGCAAAGATGATGTTGAGCAAAAAAATGTCAAATGTAAGCTTTGCAAAAAGTTACATATTGTCTCCTTTACTTTTTATTTTGCCCAGTTAATCTTAACCACTAAAAGTACTTAGTATTTTCTTCATATTTTGTCAGTGTCATTTTACAGTCCTTTAAAGTGGCAATAACATGATTGGAATCAAAAGGTTTAGGGGGAAAATTACTATCAATACAACTCCAGAGGAAATATGCTGCCTACCACAACCCCATCGAATGAAAAATTTTATTTTTGGTAATTGGGGTAGTTATCGTCCATTTATCGTTATCGAGGTTAACTGGTCAATTTATCGTGATAATGATTTTAGGCCATATCGCCCAGCCCTAATACAAGTCATGTAGTCTAATCTCATATCGCATTGGAAAATGTATCTATATAATTTAAAAACTCAATATACCAGTCTAGATATCAGATAGAAGTGGAGCTTAATGTCTCAGCTGCTCTGAAACCAGGCAGAGAGAAACTGGGAAATGAACCCTGAACTGTCTCCTGATCCCATCTCTGTCTCTGCAGGTGAAAGACCTTTTGTTTGTGACTCAGAAGGCTGCGGCTGGTCCTTTACCAGCATGTCAAAGTTACTCCGTCATAAACGGTAAGTGCTCCTTAACTTGTGCTTTCCTTCTCTAATCAGTGAACATGTCGTGGCCAGTAGTTTAATGCAGAGGTCCCCAATCCCCGGTCCCTGAACCAGTACCGGTCTGTGGGCAATTTGGTACCGGGCCGTCAGAACGGCAGAATAAAAAATGTAATTGATGTATTGAACACGTCTGGAAGACCCAGCCCAGACACCAGTGCGTTGCGGCGTTAAGCCCTGAGCACCTGATCACCTGCTGAGTGAGCTGAGCTGCTCTGTACTACTCACCTCCCACAAAAGAGCTCTCATAAGGGCGCGTGAGCAGGGTGCGATGTGCTCTGCAGTCCGGTGTGACGTATTGCTCAGCATGCAACCAGTCTGTGACGCAAAAACCTTTGGGGACCACTGATTTATTGTTGCTAATTCTAAGTGAGAAGTCTCAGTGTTCTCAGGATATCTGAACCCATCTGTTTGTTTTGTCAGGAAACATGATGATGACCGTCGCTTCGTCTGTACAGAAGAGGGATGTGGGAAGTCTTTCACCAGGGCCGAGCACCTGAAGGGTCACAGCATCACCCATCTGGGCACCAAGCCCTTTCAGTGCCATGCAGAAGGTATGCTATGGATCCAGGCTCTGGAATGACTTTTAGTTTTAAATATGTAATCCCAGCTTCTCCACCATGTTTTAGGGTTGTTGGTCATGACACCAAACCTCCTGTAGCTATTGGTCTGACTCAGAGCATGAGTGGGTAAATGACCTGTAGGACTTGTGTGACATTCAAGACCTAATAATAATCTGGTCCTCAAGACCTGTAAAACAGAGATTATAATGTGGACTAACTCATAACTACAGGGGATTTCAGGAGAAACTGTTATGACACCGGCGTCACCTTTTAGAGCGAACCCCGCTGCAACACGGAAGTGCAAATTATGAGCTGCTCAACCGGACCACTGCCAGGCGCCAGCCCAGCACAGCTCTGATCACTACCAATAGTACACGTAACTGTCAGCCGGTCCATTGCACGACCAGACCGGCCAGCTCACAGTTACCACCGCCAGCTCAGCACAGCTCTGGCCACTGGTTACCAGTAGGACACCGCTGGACTGGTGGTGTTGTGAGCCGGTCTGGTGCGCATCCAGTGGTGTCTGGTGGAAGATCTGTAGTTTGCGGGGGGTGCAGGACATGTCCCCTGTGCTTTTAAAAGGCAGTTTTGAGCCCTGTAGTTTTTACTGTCTAAAAACTAAGTTCCACTATAGTAAATGGATACTGGCTGTTGTTTTTAGGTGAGGGATTTTGATTTCACTGTTTAAACCATAACAGTACAAACTAACTAGCAGGGGTGCCTAAAGTGGGGCCCGCGGACCAAAGTTGGCCCACCGATTATTTAATTTGGCCCTCTGTGGGGTACCCTGGATGCTGGGTGAACATTGACCAGTAATCCAGAAACTCACCGTTTCCTTCAGCCAATTCAGCATTACGTGAACAGGCCCACTGACTCTATATTGGGCTGCATATAGCCCTCACTCATGGTGCCAACAAAATCTTAGAAATGTCACAATTTAAAATCAAAATTGAAATACAAGAAACTACAAGGGACAGTTAGAGTAGATTTATGCACGCATGTACATTTGCATACTTTATAAAACCACAAATAGTTATATTTTGTCAATGTACAGTATGTAATCTCCCATGAGCCTTTGCTGCTGGACCAGACTAGATCAAACTTGCTCCAAGCTCGCGGGTAACCCCTCTGGCCGCGAGCCTAAGCAGCTATTATCAACATGGAGCGTCGTCGTCAGTGGCACGCAGACAAAAGGCATTTTAAAAAATGCTGGAAGACTTTTTTTTTTTACAGATATCAATGGTAAAGTGGTCTGCCTTATTTGTAACCAGTCCGTTGCTGTACTCAAGGAGTATAATATTCGTCATCACTATGAGACAAAGCACGCAGGATTTTCACAATGCAGAGGTGATGCCCGAAAGAAAAAGACCAGGGAGCTGCTAGCACTACATATGATTACAAATAACAAAGACAGTTGTTTGTTCTAAATACCTATATGTTCTTTAAACAGAAAGGATGGTTAAATAATTGCAAAATGAATAAAAAGTAGTGTTCTATACTTAATCATTAGTATTTGTATTTTATAAGTACTACATTCGGCCTGCGGCTCTCTGATAGATTTTCATTTTGGCCTTTTGAGGGAAAAAGTTTGGGCACCCCTGGTTTAAACAGTTCAGCCCCTCTTCTCCACCTCCTCCCACCCCTGTCTTCAAGTTGTGCCCCCCCATCTTTGAAATTTTAATTTCATTCTTGGTGGAAGATCAAATCAAATCAAACTTTATTTATAGAGCACATTTCCTGCACAGCGACACAATGTGCTTTACAGCAGATAAAACCTAAAATCAGATGAGGAGTTAACAGAGCAGAGTGTCCAATGACCAGCAGCACTGGGACTGAATCTGTTCAAGTCTGTTAAACACATAAATGACTTCATAAAGACACAGTCATTTAATGAATTTAAATGAAAATAACTCAAGATGAGGGCTTTCTTCAGCAATTTCATTAGGTGCAATTAAAAATGCGATTAATTAATTACAAATCATAATTAATCGCATGACAGCACTAGTAAAGATATGGGTCCAATCTACACGGTGGAGAAACGTGAATTACACTCGAACTGAGATATGAAATGTCCAGCTGAAAACACATGACTAAAGTCATGTGACCTGATTTATATGATTCATGTCGGGCCACAGTGGAGGCACAGATTCACACGGTATGTTTCATGTGTTTATCGTTATCAGGGTGTAAAATGAGCTATATCGGGATATGACATTTTGGCCATATCACCCAGCCCTAGCCTGCAACATCCTGAAGGACACAACTCATCCAGATCATCACCTGTTACAACTGATGCCCTCAGGTGGGCGCTACAGGGGGATTGAAGCCTAAACAGACTGAAAAAGTGCACATCTCCCAGATCTGTTGGAACTGTTTAATGACAAAGATTCCTGATTTCTGAATCTGAGCTGGACTTGTAGCTTATCATTCAGCACTTTGACTTGTTGTGAACTGGAGCTGTATAAATAAACTGAATTGATCTCCTCTCTTTTCAGGCTGTAATGCCAAGTTCTCAGCCCGCAGCAGTCTCTACATACACTCTAAGAAGCACAAACAAGACGGCAGCAGCCTGAGGACCCGCTGCCCTGTGGCCAGCTGTTCCAAGCATTTCTCCTCACGGAGCAGCCTGAAGAGCCACATTCTGAAACACCACCACCTCAGTCCTGGTCAGTAGCCTCTGAACCAAAAATACAGGAGCTTTAAGGCATAATGAAGACTTTGTTTGAGCCTTTTGTTCAGTTATTTCAGACCTTAAAGGCTAGTTTATACTTCTCCATCTGCGTCGGTACGGAGACACGCAACGCCATTATCTGTCGACGCAAGAGCTCTCCGACAGGCCCGCAAGGACGGACAGAGTCGAGCTCACTTTTCTAACTATCCGTCGAACGAGACGGAAGAGCGCACGTCTCTGATTGGTCGGCTCAACACCCCGTGATCATTTCCGGCTTGACGCTGGTATCAACAGAGTAGTAGTAGAATCTCGGGGAAGCAGATATGGATCAGCTCAAGGAACGTCTGACAGACGAAGTACGAACATTTATACAATCCATCAGTGTCCCTCACAGGTTGAACAAGAGCTGCAGATTCGCTCGTCGTCTGCCTCGTCCTCACTGGACGGACATTCAACACACGCTGTCGTCTCCTTCACTCCCGTTTAATTCTTTTTAATAACATTGTTCCTCGAGATCAATCTGTTCAAACTCAAAATTCGCTCTCTGTCGGCCATTACTGAGCTGAAGTAAACAAACTTTAGTCGACCGAGGCATTACCGCAGAAAAGTTATGCGCCCTCTGCTGTCCTGGTGGAGAATTGCTTTACAACACTGACGGAGAAGTAAAAATCAAAAACGTCTCCGTCAATACGTGTGAGCGCAAACGTATTGACGGAGAAGTATAAACCTAGGCTTAACCCTCTGGGCGCCAGAGTTTTTCCAAGAAAATCCTCTTTTTTGACATTACAATTTCAAAAAGTTGTAACTTTAATATGGTTAGAGATAAAGGCATACTGTAAATGAGAAAAAATGTTCAGTTTGAATCAAAGTTGGTGATTGGAACAAATTCACGTATCTAATTAGCATATTATGAAGTCATCATGCATTAGCACCATTGGGTGTGTAACTTTTACTGGTATTTACCATATCTTTATTTTTACAGTTTTGATTTTGTGTATATATGTGTATATATATATATATATATATATATATATATATATATATATATATATATATATATATATATATATATATATATATTAGTGTATAAAAATGTAAAAGTATATAATCCATCATCTAAAGAACATACAGGAAACCAGTGGGCTCAGAACTGGACAGACCTGTTTCCAAACACTCAAAGTGTCTGATGCTCTGTGGCCTGTGACCTGTGATACTCTTCATCATCTCCCGGGAAAACCCCACCATCATCATCCTCATTTACAGAGGGACAGTGAACGCTGCGTTCCGTCTATTTACAGTTTTTTTCTCCCGCGGGTTCTGCTGAGTTTGCCGCAAATTTTTACATTTCCGCTCCTTTTGTTACTATTCGCGGTGTTTTTACTACCCTTGCTTGCTATGGACACCACATCCTTCCTCTCTGGACACCGCAAAGCAAAGCTGAACCGAACAGAACCGGACCTACGAGCTGCTTGGGCCGTCATGGCGAACCGGGTCACTCTCGCTGCCTGCAGACACAGCTGCAGTCTCCCTGGACGACTGATCATCTTCATCAGAGGTGGATTTTCCTCTTCAGAGTCTGAGTCAGCCATTACCTGATGAAGTGCTGGGTGAACAGTGAACAGAAGTCTCCTCATAGTAAGTTTTCTCCTCCCTCCTCGCTCCGAAACTCGCTCTGAGCGGCGCGGCAGCGGTAACCACTCCCCTCCCATCTCCTCCGACGGGAGGAGGTTTTTAAACTCCTTTTTCTCCAAAACTTTCAATTTCTCCAAAACTTTCAATATAAACACACACAAAAATGTTGCTTAGTATGAAGTTACAGTTGTCCACGATCTTCTGATGTAAAGTAGAAACTAAAAAACGGCTCATGTCAGCAACTGTGGCTCGTTAAACTCAGTAATGACGCTTGTCGCAATATTGCGACTTTGGCGCCCAGAGGGTTAAGTCCTACCGATACATGCTGATGACCCAGTCAACAGGTGGTCCCGCCCTGCTGAGCTCAAAGAAGAGTTCTGTTGTCTCTTCACTCCATTTGTCATGTCTTACTGGAAGCAGCTGTTTTTGTCTGTCGGTGTTTGACAGCAGATCAGGGGTTTTACAGGAGCTTGACATCCTTGGAAATGTTTTAGTTTTCTTTTTTTATTTTCAGTGTTTTGAAAGTGTTAGAATTATTAATGAAGTGCTTGACTTTGATGTCCACCACAGTCACTCAGCTGCTGTAGATCTAGACCCGATCAGGAGCCTTGTCTGGACTAACAGGCTAAACTCAGTTCAGTGAATTGAAACTGAACAAAACAAAGTCTCTAAACTAAATCACTGCCTAGTAAATATGCTCTGAAGTCAGGATGATGTTTCGAGGCTGACTGACTTAATGCTCAGCAGAGGGACATCAGAGCAGTTACATTTCAGCTAGTCTGTTCCCAACCTGCAGTTTATTAGAATAAAGGAATCATATGTTGCAGGCCACCTCCCCATAACGGTCTGAGCATCGCATATAATCTGTACATCACCTGAATAAAACTCCTGGTTCCTTCTTCATCCTGGGATGAAGCCTTTAAAGTGATGTGTGTGCTGCTAATAGCGCTGATTACATCAGGAAATCTGGTTCTGGTTGGACATAGTTTAATGGGAATTTCATTCCTGGCAGAAATACGGATATTTCCTTCCCACACAGCTGGGAGGGGTGACTGAGACAGTCTGCGATCAGTCAGCCAGTTCCACCTGGAGTGCTGCTGTTGTTTAAAACCACTGTGTGGTGTTTATAATAATAATACTGATTTAATTATCCTCTTGGGGAAATTGTTTGCCTACATTTGACCCATTCTTTAGGAGCAGAGTACTGCCATTTGTACCCAGGAGGGGAAGCCTTTGGAGGTTCAGTATCTTGACCAAAGACAGATGGACAACTGGTCTGCCAGGACTTGAGATTGAACCGCTCACCTTCTGATCAGTGAAACCATCTTTCCCTCTTGAACTATGGCTGCCCTCATTTAGCTGTATGATACTGGCAGCTTGTAGTGGGTAGGTGGGTGGGCATTGTTCGGTTTTGAAAGGATTCTCACCTCTGCTACCTGTTTCACTGTGTCCAGTTGTTGATGTGGAGCCAGCCTTCCTGATCAGTTTATTAATCCTTGGGACTTCCTCCTCCCAGCACGCTACATCAAAGAACAAGGCACTGACCACCACAGTCTGGTATAAGGAGCAAGATGGAGGCCATTTGTGGCCATATATCCCACAGTACAACTTAGTGGAATTTATTCTCTGCAGGAGAATTCTGAGGAGCAGAAGACGGCCAGTTTCACGGTGCACAGGAGAAAGTTCAATGT
>SSNR01000251.1:653696-669649 GCA_006937965.1 Callopanchax toddi | reverse complement strand
AGGAGAAAGTTCAATGTCTTCCATCCATCCTCTGAAGACACTTCATCCTCCAGTGAGGGTCACAGGGAGCTGGTGTCTATCTCCATGTACACCCCATGCGGAGAGGCCACAGTCCAGAGCGAACCCATGACTTCCTTGCTGCGAGGCAACAGTGCTATCAACTACACCATCATGCAGCCCAGGTTCAGTATTTTGCCTAAGGATACTTCAACAAATGACTTGGGCCTGGGATTGAGTTCTGATCAGCGGACAACCTCTCTCCACCTGAGCCACGGAGACAGGAAGTCTTTTCACAGCAGGGTAGTATATGTCAGAGATATGTATCAGGTTGTAATCTAAGTTGCAGAGGGGACTGCCCAGTGCATTTATATGCCTCCTCTACATTTGCATATAAAAAGTTCAGGGTCCTGCTTTCCCTTGTAGAACAACTCAAACTGATTAAAGTTTGAGTGTTGAAGAGAGTTAGCATCCAGGTGCTTTGACTGTAGTCTCACAACTGTGGTGTTGGGTGACGTCGTCCACATCAGCTTTTGAAGGAATGTAAACAACAATACTAACAGCTAAAATGAATTCTCTCATCAGATGAAATGGTTTTATACCAACTGCCAGTGGTATAGTAACTGCTAGTAGTCTCTGCCTCAGATTTTTCTCTCGTTCCACATCGTCTCCTCTGAAGCAGTTTGGCCAGAATGTTGTGTTTATTTATGACAGTCACACTGAGGTCCAGAAGCTCACCTCAAAGGTAAAAAACTTGTCCCAATCAGGTTTTTTTGCCCTCAAGTCTGAGTCATTAGATTTTGAAGATCTGCCGATCCCGAGTCCCAATCCGATCTTTTTAATATGTTGTTGTGATCAACTTTATAATGCCTCCAGACACAGACATACTTGCACTTTCTGCTTCAGGCTGCTTCTGAGTTCTACTTTGCTGATGTTTAACTAATAAAAACAAACAAGCCACAAAATGTCATGCTGCAGACATAAATCATCCTGTCTATATAGAAATCTATCATATCTATATATATTTAATACTTAAACATATATTCTCTGTGCACAAATTCCCCATGAATTAGTTTGTGGTTGAAGTAACTTTTTGAGGAAAATCTTTTTTTCCTACAGCTGTTCAGGTGCAGAAATGTCAACATTATTTTAACACTCTGCTCCATTTTTTGCCCAGAAAGAACAAACTTGTTAACTGACAATGACCCGGATCATTTCTTAAGTCATCAGCTTCTCCTTCACTCCTCCTGCTTTATCCTCTGACTGCAGCAGCTCTGAACAACTTCTTAATTAGACTTTTTGGAGAAATCCATCAGTGTTTGGTGCGTTTTGGAGCGACATTTAATCAGGAAGCTCCTCCTCAGAAAGCGCTTTAAAAAAATCTTAACATCGCTCAATTTATTTCCCGACGGAGGGCGAGTGTTGTGCAGCACGGAGCAGAATCTCGTCCTGAGCCAGGAGGGAGATGCGATGTAGGGAGAACGAGTTAGTGCAGGTATGACTCGCTCCACGCCGACCGCACCACCTCCTGCAGGACTGAGCACTCCCGTCGGTGCTTGCTTTCCGTTCAGGGGGAGGACGAGTCCCGGCGGGTGTGGAGTAAGCAGTGAACCCGGTCTCTGCTCCATAAGCTCGCGTGTCTCCCGGTCTCAGCCGGCCCCCTCCCTCCTCCTGGACCGGCGGAAACTGATTCAAACTCTGATTATGGTTAATATAAGTGCACAAATATAGACTATATATAAATCCCATGTGCTTTAGATTGTTTAACATATATTTAAAAAACCAAACTTCCTTCTGAAGGCGTAGCGGCTTTTATTTTGGCGGGGCGCATGTAGAGGAAACCCGAGTCAAAATCGGGAGGTGACGTCCGATTCCGATCGAGTCCAAAATCACGTGATCGGGGCCGATTTCCGATCACGTGATCGGATCGGGACATCCCTAAAAAATAGTTTTGTGTCCGATTCCGTTCCTCAGCCTGAATCCCATGTCCTTGTTCCAATCTGAGAGTCGGGACCAATCAAGGTGAACAGAAACAAAAGTATTAGAAAAAGAAATAAAATCAGATAAACAGAAGATAAAAACCCCAGTGAAAACACGAATACCACAGAGCTCCATGTAACAGGCTGCTGCAGCACCGGTAGATGGCCACGTGTTATATAGAGCCCTCTAACAGAACCAAGTTCTCCACTTCTGTCCATGAAAGTGGTGACATTCTATAATAAACTTTAACCTGTTTGCTTCTTCCAGATGTTCTCAGTCAAATGGAAACCACCCCTACGCTGACCCCCAGCAGCGAGCTCATCAGCTCCACCCCCACCTCGGTAGCTGGCCCTGGGGGGGTCGGTGGAGACCAGCTGAACCTGGACCTTAGCTCTTTGTTCTCTCCTGTGCCTGGAGTTACTGCACCCACTGGAGTGGGAATCCCAGTGGGTGGGAGTGCCTCCAGCGGCTCTTTCACAATGGACCTGTCTATGGTCAGCTCGGGCATTCTCACCATTGATCCCTCATCAGGGGGAACCACACTTGTTACCAGCACCAACACCACACTGGCTAAGGCTTTGGACCCACTGATCATGGCAAACAGTGCTGACATGGTCCATCAGCATGGACTGGAGGGAACAGTGGGTGATGTTCTTCCCCCACAAGGCACTCTTAACCTGGACGATGTACAGAGAGTTACTCCAGAGGCCTTAGGAACTCTCACCGCTCTGACACTGCAGGGTGCAGCTGCCTCAGTGGATCCCACTCTGCAGCACCCACTTAGTTCCTCCAACAGCCTAAATGTGGAGACGGCAGCCTCCCTGGCGGTGGCCCCTGCTGCCGAGCTGCTGGCCTCACCCTCAAAAGGGGTAGAAGTGGCGCCCCAGGGAGGTGCAGGGTCTTTGCTGGGGTGCGTGGAAGTGATGGCTCCTCAGGAGGGTGGAAAAGTCCTCACTCAGTTTGTTTTCCCGAGTCACAGCAGCTGCTTCAGCCCACAGAAGGACCCGGAACCTGCCGTGTCACCGAGCAGCTTTCTGGTGAGCAGACAAAACATTATAAACTCCTAAAACCTTCTGCAGCTGGGAGAAAGTACTACACATGTACAAATGGTGTTGGAAGGGTTAGGGTTAACCTCATTCACAACACTGACCATAATAAAGTCCTCAGATAATGACATCAGGGCTCAGAAATGAGAACTGAACTTTTATGAGATGTCTGCTTTTCATTTAGACATTGTTGATCCAGTGGTTATAACCAGTGTTTGTTTAAATCATGTGAGAATAGTTGGTGAGGTTATCAGACGGAGCTTCTTCCTCCCTGCAGTCATTAGCAGGATGAATATGTTTTATTTTGAATGGATTTATCAGAGTGATGCAGTGAATGATGTGTTCTTTGTGTAGGAGAGTGGAGGCTCAGCCAGGACTGACTACAGGGCCATCCAGATGGCGAAGAAGAGGAAGCAGAGGGGTTCCTCAGGTACACCTGGTCTGAAGCGTTTACCTGGCTGAAGTCGTGGGACAACCCCTGACTTGTTTCTCTTTGTACAGGAACATCCTGCCAGAGAAATACCAAAACATCCAGGGTTGCTATGGCGATTATTCCCCCCCGTTATGGTGATGGAGCTATATCAGGCAGTGGGGGCCTCACGCTGAGGGACCCTGTTACCGGGGCCCAATACGTCCAGATCCAGCTGCTGCAGGTATGAGCACACAGCAGCACGAACCCAACTCAGGTCTCTGGTTCCAACCACTCCGTCCAGCTCTGCTGCCAGTTTAGTTACAAACTACAGGACAGTAAAGGTCAAAGTTCAATCAGCCTGAGCCCAGAGCCTTCACATCACCTGGAGGTTTAGTGTTTTTCATGTTCACACACTCACATAGGGCTGGGTACAGAAACACAGTACTTCTTTGGTACTGACCGAACATTTGGTAGGTACCGGTACTGAAAAGAAATGGTGCTTATTTTGGTACTTTTGCAATAAAATGTCCCTGTAAATGAGCCGCTTCATTTCATCCAGCTCCGCTCCGCTCCACGTTACATGAGGCGTAGAGGAGAAGAGATATTACACACACACACACACAGCCCTCCTCTCCTTCTCAACAACAGTTCTCCCACAAGCGTAGCGACTTCTGGGTTGAAAAAATCTTTGGCTGCCTTTTGGAAAGGTCAACAGGAACATATACATATACAATAAGATTTGTGCCTTGAAAAACAGGAATACCAGCAATTAGTCAGAGCAACTCATCGCACATGGAATTAACTTGCAGCTGCAGTGTGTTCAGTCTGATTGCAAGAAAAATAAAAGGAGCCCCTGAGCTTCCAGCCTCTGCTGCATCAGGAGGTGTGTGAGGGGAAGACAGCGACATAACAGAAAGTTCCCAAGGTATGCAATAATTAATAATAATAAATGCATAAATATGCTATAAAACAATGTTTGTTTGTTTTTTATTAAAAAAAACTATTAACATTTTGTTATTTTCTTTCAGAATTATACATGTAGGTACCGAAAAAAATATCGTTAAAGAGCAAATTGCAGGTTAAAGACTCCCTTAAACAAATGTCTAGAGAAATAGAATAGAAACTTTTTCTGAATATTTACACAAATAAAACTTACTTAAAGTTTTGGAGTCATTTTTGTGAGAAATTTCCGTTTTCCCCCAAAACCAGAAGTGACAGAGCTGGAGGGGAGTGGCCTTCTTATCTCAAGAAAAGAAAAATTTACAATAACTTAATAAATAAAGTTGGTAATTAGCAGAGGACATGATGGAGAAAATACATTTTCAGTCTGGCCCGTAACGCCTCGGGGTCTAGACGGAGGAGCTGAGCGAGGAGAGGACAGTCTGAAGCTCACTATTTGGAATGCACCCCCCCACCCCCACCCCCAGATGTTAGACAACAAATCTTACAGCTCTTATTGGGGTATAGCTGAGTCCTGATGGATATGGTCTGATGCTTGCTGCCAGCCGGGTTAAAACTGCCTCCGTTAGCCTCTGTTAGCTGCCTCTGTTAGCTGCATCTGTTAGCTGCCTCTGTTAGCTGCTACAAATGGTGTCAAGTTTAGTCTCATTGGATGTTTTGGTATCTTCATGCTTCGGGACACCATGTGGAGCTCCTTAATCGCTGGGATTTTAATCCTCCAGTATGAATTTGGCGACGCAGCGACCGACTGTGTTTTTCGTAGCCAAAACGGCTGTAAAGTCCCAGATCCAAGTAAGGAAGGTTGTCTGTTCTAACTCATGTAGTTGATCTCATGACCGGCTGTGATTGTAGTACAGCCTTTACAAACACAATAATTTAGCATTTATTTTAAATGAACACACACTGACTTGATCACACAGCCTCTGCTGGAAAACTTATCAACTCGCTCGCAGTGAGCCGACAAAGTGAGGCAGTGCGTTGCCAGGTTGGTTAATTTAAAGTAGTTTTAGCTTTAAAGAATCTTCAAGGTCCCATGACATGGTTTTCCATGTTTCCTGACTTATCTATCATGTTGCAACGTTGAGTTCTCACCTTAAACCTGCCAGAAAGAGCAAAAAACAGCGTCCATCTGTCTCCTAGTCCAGCCAGTGAGAAGCTCTTCTAGATTTCAGACCCAGGTTTCAAACAGTTTTTTTCACTCCAGCCCGCTATGAGGTCATAGTGATCTGGACTTGCTTATATGGTCAATTCTCTGCCCACATGCACGTTCACGACACCTGGAGCGAGGCAGTGCCGCCGCCATTGCCCATAGACCGTGTAGTGTTTAGTTTCAGTTTCGTTTCTCTTTCACGCGACGGCACTGCCCCCTGCTGGGCCCTGCCCCCTACTGCAGCAGAAGTGCCAGGCTGCCAAATAAGGAGAAACCCAGCAGAACCGGAAGGCGGCGCATTCTTCTGATCTCTGAGTTGCTCGTTAGGAAATAATTACAGCAGATTTTGAGTTTTAATGGTGCAACGCTAATCTAGAGGCATCAAAGATTACACCTGTTTAATATAAAGTGATTTAAATATGGAGTCATGGGCACTTTAACGCAATGAATTAAACATGCATCCTTTACACAGATTCCACACAACAACAGGCTCAAATTATCATATTCATAGAATTATTGATCGTACAGAGTCCTAAAATATCCTACAAAGACAATAATTATCATACACTCTGCATCGACACGCCCTTGAGTTATGTCACAACTGGAGATTTTTAAATAAAGCCTTTTAAGAAGCTTTGCTGAAAGGGGCACTTTTGACCTAAAAAATGGGTTTAAAAAATGTATTGTTAAACAAAATACCTCAATAAACATTTCAAATAGTATTTTTGGACAGCATTTTATCTGAATAAAAAAAAAAAAAACACCAGCAATTAGCTCTTTAAGGTACCGGTATCGAAAACCAGGTATCGTTAAAGTAGTAGTATCGAGAAATATTTAATGGTACCCAGCCCTACACTCTCTCTCTCACACACACTGCTGGTTGGTTTCCTGTGTGTTCAGCTGGTTCTTCTCAGGTCTGCTGTTTGAGGTCCAGCTGAGCCTTCACAGCTTTAAACAAGGAGACATCTGATTGTTGTCTGAGCAATCATCACAACTCCAGCTGTTTGTTCAGGACAATAAAGCTCACACCTGTTAGAACGAGTGTAGAAGGGAACAACGGTTTGGACATCTGTGAAAAAAGGCTCAAGTGGCTCCAACAGCTCTAGAACAATCCATGTTTAGTCCAGAAACGGTCTGATCTGTTCATGTAGGAGAGGTCGTCTGGATCAGACTCTACTCTGTTGTCTCCTGCTCATCGTCACTCAGCAGCTGCTGTTTGTTAGTTCCTTAAAAACGTCATGAAATTGTAATGTGTGAATGAGAACGCTGCAGCATGCTGGTACTGATTAGTGTGTGTGTGTGTGTGTGTGTGTAGGATGACCCAGCTGGCGATGGTGACCTGGCCTTCCAGCTGAGCTCTCAGCCCTCCAGTTCTCACTCTCAGCTCACCGTTGACCTTCCTGTCAACATTTTACAAGCAAGTAAACGTTGTTGTCTCTGTGTGCACGACCTGAAGGTCCTGTTGCACTTTTAGCTGTTCTGCTGTAGAACTATAGGTACAGCAGGAACCTCGGGTCCTGAATTCAAGACTTTAAACTTGGGTCTACAGAGATGAAATGAGAAGTTCTGTGAACGCAGACTGATAAAATGTTTCTGCAGCAGGAACCCTCCATGATGACTGAAGAGGACAACGGCTCTGATAACTCCCAGTTCACAGGAAGCACCATCAACCTCCAGGACCTGGAGTGATCCTCAACACGGGTCCACCTCACTGGTGGGGTTTCACTGAGCCCTCATCACCATGACCAGATAACATCAACCATCACACCTTCAGATGGAGATCATCTCCTCCCAGATGGTGCTCATGTGTTTGAAGACTGGTGGTTGACTGGGTGGACTGGTTTCCACTGATCCTGCACCTTTGCTGAGCAGATGTCTCCATGTTGAGGATAAGATTTAGTCTAAATGTAACATCTGTTCTGGTTGTAGTCCATTGTGCCATGTTGCTACTGGTGCACACTTTGTGGCTGGTCTGCAGTCCAGTTGCCTTCAGATGATCTGCTGTCAGCTGAGGATTTATTTTTGTATGCCGTCAGAGGTCCATGTTGGTGTTTGTAGAGTCTGACAGGACTACTGTTGAGACATTTAATTTATTAAAAGCTGTGTGTTTACAGAGTGGCAGAGCCAAACACAGGTGATGATTAAAGAATCAAACTGCAGTGTGGTTTCTGTCATTTCACTTTAACGCTTTCATTGCTGCCTTATTTTGACGAACAATAATCAGTGGAGATGAGTCTACCTGTGCTTAGCTGAAGGTTTTTATTAAATAGTCAAACTGTGAGAATAGTTTTATTTAAGAGTTCATCAGTTCAGTTTCAAAATGTAAAGAATTTAGAATTTTAAATATTAAACCCGTGGGCTCCAGTTCCTGGGCTTTCTGGTTCCTCTGAGTTTTTCACATGAGGTTTATGATCCAAGAGCTGAGAGGAAACACTATCTAACCTTTTGTTCAGTTTGTCTAAAGCTCCAGGTCACATCAGTTCATCTCAGGTTCAGATTCAGGATGACTGATTACAGAAAATGTGATTCATTTGGAGTAAAATTAGATTCATTCTAAAATGGCAGTCACATTGTCTCATAAAGAAACAGCTGATTGGATGAAGTGTTACATGAATGGAAAGGAAAACTCATTTTGAACAATAAGAAACTCCAGCAGAACTAGGATGGAGTGACGAGTCTGAGAGAACAGGAAAGACAAAAAATGACCAGTTGTTTCTAAAACGGCAAAGTGGCAGCAAGAACAGGAGCCAGCAGAGACGTGGTCAGTTTGTCCTCCAGTCTGAGTGTAGAGCAGCAGAACTAAAGAGGAGAGTCAGGATAACCCAACATAACAGACCAGCAGGACGCTCTGCCTCTCCCCCAGGAAGCCCAGGTAAACCTGCAGTCTGAGAGCTTCGATGGAGACATCTGGAACAAGATGGAACCTGATCTTTAGAAGCTGGTGCATGCTGCATCAAGTGGGCAGAGGGCCCACTTGATGGCGTGTTGCTCATTACTGGAGCCATCTGAGCTCAACATAGTGTTTACTGTGGTTTTGATGTGTATGTGTGGGTGTATGTGTGCCTGGGAATGGGTTGTGGACTGGGAGGGGAGAGTGTCATAATTGTTCTATGTGTGGGAAAGGGAGGGAATGTGGGTTGTATGGGTCATTTTAATCTGTCAAGCACTTTGTGTTGCTCGCTGGGGCATGAAAGGTGCTATAGAAATAAAGTTTGATGATGATGAGCTAAACTTTAAATTCAGTTCTGGATCTTCCAGGTAGCATAACAATGGAAATTGATTCTATGTTGCCTAATAATTTGACCCAATGGAAGGATATATAAAGAGTACTGGATCAAGCACTGAACCCTGAGGAACGCCATGATTAGGTCTGGTGCATAAGACTCCTTAACATGAAGAAACCAGTATCAAATAAACTCGAAACAGTTTATTTCTGTTCTCTGATCCCAATATCACCACGCCTCTGGAATAAAATATGGTCAACTGGACCAGTATAAACACCAGTCCACTGACTGGACCGGTATAGACACCAGTCCACTGTCTGGACCAGTATAGGCACCAGTCCATTGACTGGACCAGTATAAACACCAGTCTACTGACTGGACCAGTATAAACACCAGTCCACTGACTGGACCAGTATAAACACCAGTCCACTGTCTGGACCGGTATAGACACCAGTCCACTGACTGGACCAGTATAAACACCAGTCCACTGACTGGACCGGTATAGGCACCAGTCCACTGACTGGACTGGTATAGACACCAGTCCACTGTCTGGACCGGTATAGACACCAGTCCACTGTCTGGACCAGTATAGGCACCAGTCTACTGACTGGACCAGTATAAACACCAGTCCACTGACTGGACCAGTATAGGCACCAGTCCACTGTCTGGACCAGTATAGTCACCAGTCCACTGACTGGACCGGTATAGGCACCAGTCCACTGTCTGGACCAGTATAGGCACCAGTCCACTGACTGGACCAGTATAGGCACCAGTCCACTGTCTGGACCAGTATTGACACCAGTCCACTGACTGGACCGGTATAAACACCAGTCCACTGACTGGACCGGTATAGACACCAGTCCACTGTCTGGACCAGTATTGACACCAGTCCACTGACTGGACCAGTATAGACACCAGTCCACTGTCTGGACCGGTATAAACACCAGTCCACTGTCTGGACCGGTATAGACACCAGTCCACTGTCTGGACCAGTATAAACACCAGTCCACTGACTGGACCAGTATAGACACCAGTCCACTGACTGGACCAGTATAGACACCAGTCCACTGTCTGGACCAGTATAAACACCAGTCTACTGACTGGACCGGTATAAACACCAGTCCACTGTCTGGACCAGTATAGGCACCAGTCCACTGTCTGGACCAGTATAGACACCAGTCCACTGACTGGACCAGTATAAACACCAGTCCACTGACTGGACCAGTATAAACACCAGTCTACTGACTGGACCAGTATAGACACCAGTCCACTGACTGGACCAGTATAAACACCAGTCCACTGACTGGACCAGTATAAACACCAGTCCACTGACTGGACCAGTATAGACACCAGTCCACTGTCTGGACCAGTATAAACACCAGTCCACTGACTGGACCAGTATAAACACCAGTCCACTGACTGGACCAGTCCACACAGCCCTCACCCACCTAGAGAACAGACTCCTACATCCGCCTGCTCTTTGTGGACTTCACATCTGCCTTCAACACCATCAGACCACAGACCCTGATACAGAAATTATCCACACTTGGACTGGTCTCCACTGGGTCCTGGACTTCCTAACAGACAGGCTGCAGTGTGTGAGAATCCACAATGTCCTCTCCTCCCCCATCGTCCTCAGCACTGGCTCCCCCTAGGGCTGTGTGCTGAGCCCCCTCCTGTTCACCCAGCTCACCAACGACTGCTCAGCCAAACATCCGAGCTGCCTGATCGTAAAATTTGCAGACGATACAGCTGTGGTAGGACGCATCAACAACAACAACGAGTCCGACTACAGGAGGGAGGTGGAACATCTGGAGGGCTGATGTAGAGGAAACAACCTCTGCATCAATGTGAAGAAGACCAAGGAGATGATGGTGGACTTTAGAAGGAGCAGACACCCTCCTCTGACCCCCTGCACATCGGAGGGACAGCGTTGGAAGTGGCCTCCAGCTTCAGGTATCTGGGTGTCCACATATCAAACGACCTCACCTGGAGCTGACACACTTCCAGCCTGATTAAGAAGGCACATCAGCGCCTCTGTCTCCTCAGGAGGCTGAGACATGCTGGACTGAGGAGCCCAGTCCTGACATCTGACATGTGCATGGTGGAGAGTGTCCTGTGCTCCTGCATCAACATCTGGCATGGCAGCTGCTCTGCAGCAGAGAAGAAGTCTCTGCAGAGGGTTGTGAAAGCAGCACAGAGGACTGTGGGATGCAGCGTACCCACCACCATGGACATCTACTCCTCCAGATGTAGGAAAAAGGCCTCCTGCATCATGAGACCACACCCACCCTGCACACACGCCGTTTGTCCCTCTTCCTTCAGGCAGGAGGCTGCAGAGCATAAAGAGCAGGACCACCAGACTGAGGAACAGCTTGTTCTCTGGAGGACCGCTGTAGCAGCACCCCCCTGCCCACCCTAGCCCCCGTTTCCATTATCGACAGCATCATTACCACCATCATCATCCTCCACACTTTATACAACAGCACACATCACCATGTACACATTAAACTGTATTGATGCTATTGTTTTGTTGTAACTTTGTTTTATGACTACTTTTGTTTGTTTATTTTACTGTCTGGCTGTAACCGGGACCAGGGAAACACATTTCGTTCCATCTCATGTTTGACATGTGCTGAAATGACAATAAAAATCCTTGAATCCTTAAAACGATACACCGCAGACCTGGAAGACTCAAACGTATCGTGAGGGAAACAACTCAGCCTGAAAACTAAAAGAACAGGAAGTGACACAATCTAGCCTAGTCACACATGAACATCAACTTCATCCACTACAACATCCTTCTGTGCAGAGAGCGATTCACTAGGAAGGAGTTCTTAAACTCAGTGACTGGCATAAAAGTCACTTATTACCTAAAAAGACAACCTTTGAACATTTTTACAGAAAATGTATAAATCACCAGCAGCATTTGTGTGATGACATCATCCTGACCAAAATTAAAAATAAATCCTGTTTTAGTTCAACCTGTTCTAATCATGTTGTGTCAATAAAATAAACTATGATCAAAATGCAGAGAAAGGTTGATCCTCCTGCTGCAGCTGATGCAGGCTTTGTGCTGAGTGCATGGTGTGTTAATCTGCTGAGTGTGACTCTGTGGGCGATCCTCCCTGCAGTCCTGGTGTTTGTGTCCAGCTCTTCCTGTACTGTACACTCCCAGCCCTTAAAAACCTCTCTCACTCTGCAGAGGACACCGAGCAAAACAAGACGGAGAAAACTGCAGACGGCCTGACTGTGAGTAACACATAAGGTGCCTTTTCTACGTATTTGAAGCGAATTAATTTATTATGAATGAATGCGGTATTTGGTCTGCGCTGCATCTGTTACACAAGTGGCTTTAGGTTTCCAGAGTCAGGTGACTCAGCTGTTTGTCCTCCACAGTAACAGTCAATCTAAAGTGAATTTAGAGCATGAACATCTTTGAGGCAACAATTTGAACTAAACCTAAATTCAGCTAAAATACAGGAGAAACAACGTGTTGGAAAGTACGAAATGATGATAGAACTTCTACAAATGTTTGTGCACTGGTTACTCTGTCCATGAGGTAAAAACACATACCTCTGTGGTGACTTCATGATCCTCTCTGATGCCTCCTATTCAGTAGGTAGAGACAGGCTTTCCCTAGGCATGCTGGGTATTAGTGTTTGGAATCTGAACGTTAGCCTTTTTGACTGGAACCAGACCAAGGCTCTCTTTGGTTTTAGACTCGTGGTTCAAACTCGCCTCAGATAAAGATTTCAGTCTAACGCCGTCTGGAAACACCAAGAGGGACAAAATGTCCTCTGGAACGCCTCCAAGCATGAATACAAAGATGGATGTGATTCAGGGGAATACACTAGGAACTAGGGCTGCACAATTAATCATTAAAAAATCGCGATCTTAATTCATACTTGTATACGATCTCATTTCCAAATGACAACGATTTAAAAATAAAAGAAGACGACGATTGTACCGCATTTGATCCGGACGTAATCTGCATGAAAACAAGCAAACAAAGTTCAAAATTCATGTTCAAATTATTCAAAGGTTGTGTACGTAAGAGAAGACAAGACAGACATTTATTATGTTCTGTGTCGGCTGTTACGATGTTGATGTGCAGGTAATAAGTGCAATAAATATTTATATTGGAAAAAAATCGTGAGAGAATCGTGATCTCAATTCTAAGAAAAAAAAATTGCGATTCTCATTTTATCCAGAATCATCCAGCCCTACTAGAAACTACTGATCTCAGGAGCGTTGTGTTTTTCTCGTGCAGTTGGTGAATGTGCAGACACCATGATGAGAAACCTGCTGAAGAATCCCAACGGAGATGGTAAGACGTCCTTACCAGGTCTAGTTATGGTTACCAAACTCGTGTTTGGAGGTGAGGATTACTTTAATGTCTAGATCAGGAGCCTCAGACCACCGGACCAAAGAGAGGTCCAGGGATATTCTGGTGCTGGGCAACAGTGGAAAAATAAGACTGTAATAAATCTCAGTTTTTATCATCCATCGAACAAGTCTGATGCTTAGAATAAGTATCAATACTTTCCTAATAGTTTTACCTTCTTTTGAACAAGTAGCAATAGTCTCCAAGTAGTAATAGCATCCCTAAAACATTAATACTCTCCCAGTATCTCAACTCATTTAAAAAACACCATCCTCTCCACGATCGTGCCATCGATGGTCAGAGGAGAGTGCTGGGTGTGTGGTTTCCTAACAATCGCCTTCGTCTTGTTCAGGGACAGCTTGTCCTCTGGGCACCACCTGGCCAGGCGGCTCACCTCACTCCTGTACTTAGGCTCATCGTTGTTGCTAATGAGACTCACCACAGTTGTGTCATCCCCAAACTTTAATGAAGAGGTTGGAGTTGTGAGATGGTGTGCAGACATGGGTCATCAGCGTGAAGAGGAGGGGGCTCAGAACACATCCTTGTGGGATCCCTGTGCTCAGAGTGATTGTGCCAACCCGTACATTGTGGTCTGCCATTTAAAAGTCCAGCAGCCAGTTGTTCAGAGCGGTGCTGAGCCCCATCTGGACCAGTTTCTGAGCTGTTCTGGGATGATCGCACTGAACGCTGAGCTGAAGTCGATGAACAGGAATATCATCCACAGAACATTCAGACCTAGAAAAGTAGCAATACTCGCCTAGTAGTAATACCTTCCCCAGATGAGGAAACCCCTAGCAATGCTCTCCCAGAATCAAAATCATCACTAGAACAGAAATACTCCCCCATTAGTAATATCACCCTAGAACAAGTAGGAATACCTTCTCAGTACAAAAACCAGATTACAATAAAAACTGTGTAATAATAACCAAAGTTTTTTTTAAGTGGTTAGGGTCATTATTTTATTAACTTTTTCCCAATGAGCCACTGGCCCCAAAGGCAGAGACGTCACTGGTCCTGACTTAGAGACATAAAACCCTGGAAGATGTTCATTCATAAAAACACAGAGAAAGTTCTCTACAGTCATCAGCCTCTTCATCGCTAGGCTCCTCCTCCTCATGCTGGTCTGGACCCACTCCTCAACCAGGTGGTGGTCGCTCTGCAGCAGCCTAAGCTGAGCTGTCAGTCAGGAGCCAGCTGTGACTGGAGCTCAGAGCAGAGTGAACATCACGAGGAGGAAAAAACACACAGCAGCTTTGAGATGAGTTGATCAAAACATCAAAAAGGATCTATTTCTGATCATTGTGGATTGAATCTTTATTAATAAAAGTTCTAAGCTGAGGACTGATACTTCTCTTGCAGAACAGCTGGACTTCTGGGAGCTGACGGCGAACGGTGGGAAAGAGTGGAAGGTGGAGGACATGCCAGGAGACTGTGGCCATGACTTCTGCAACAATGAAGTGACTAAATACTTTGCAACCTCGTTTGCGTGAGTTTTAATAAGCATCAGTATAAAACATGATGACAACAGGCTGTTCTGAACCAGCTTTGTTGTGGAGTGAAAATGAGTTCAAATAGTTTAAATTGATGGGGTCCTTATTGTTACATAATTTAAATGTCAACGGCTACATTTTACAATATTTAGCTTAAAATAAGTAATGATTCTTTAGAATCAAACTTAAATCTATACATTTATGTCATGATTCATGTGTTTGGTTTTTGTCCTGACTTCATGCCCCCTGTGTTCCCAGGTCATGTTATTATGTTTTATCTTGTCAGGTTTATGTTTTGGGTCAATCCCTCACAGGTGCTCCTCATTCCCTCTGATTACCCTCTTGTATTTAAAGCCTCTTGTCTTGTTGCTCAATATCGGATTGTCTGCTCTGTTTGTTGTCCAGTCATGTTACCTCATATCTAACCTACTGTTTAGTTATTTCAAGTCTAGTTCTTAGTTTCAATCAATCTTTTTATATTCATCTGACGCCTCCTGCTCCTCCATCACCTTATCCTGGCACATTTATATCTAATGTGCCTCTGCTGAGAGGTCTGGTACCTAGTCTATGATCTGGGGGCTGTGTTGTCCCTGGTAGGGTCTATCATAGCAAAGTGGCCTCCAGTGGTGTCAGAATAAGAGCAGATCAAAGACCTTGATGGATCACAGTCGACCCTCCTTGAGCTAGGCCTGAGAGGAAACTTGTCCATTCATATCTGAACCTCTACCAACCAACAAGAAGTCTGTCTGTCTCTCTCAGACCTGGTAGTCGTCTTTAAGAAGACGGTTGATCCAGAGGATGCATGGGAGAAGGTCATGAGGTCAGAGGAGATCAAAGTAGAGCTTTTTGGTAGAAACTTCACTCGTCTTGTTTGGAAGAAGAAGGATGAGAACAATCCAAGAACACCATCCCAACTGTGAAGCACGGGGTGAAAACATCATGCTTTGGGGGGGGGGGGGGGGGTGTTCTGTAATAGGGACAGGACGACGGCACCGTATTGAGGAGAGGTTGGATGGACACATGGATCACCACCTCCCTCAGTCAGTCAGAACTTTGAAGATGGGTTGTGGTTGGGTCTTGTAGCATGACAGGGACCTGAAACACAGCCAGGGAAAAGGAGGCTGCTTCAGAAGCAGTTCAAGGTCCTGGTCTCAGGTCTGAACCAACAGAAAACCTTTGAAAGAGCTGAAACTTCTTTTGTGTAATAAAATGCAAATAAAATATTCATTCATAGGAGCTAATGTTGGAGCTAAACATCAGCTCCCTCCAGGGTCCGAAATTAACACTCGCCACTCGCCAAATGCGAC